>JAPZVO010000578.1:0-31911 GCA_029962745.1 Echinometra lucunter | reverse complement strand
ATCATTCAAATATGAAGGAGCTAGTCCATGAAAACATTCGAAAGCTAGTAACAAAATCTTGAACTGGATTCGAAACTGGACTGGTAACCAATGTAAATTGCGTAAGACAGGAGATATTGAATCATGTTTTCTAGTGCGAGTGACTAGTCGAGCTGCTGAGTTTTGGATGATCACAGAATCTGGAATGGTGTCGTGGGGGCAAGGTTCAAGTGTCGTGGTTTCCAAAACATTTCGGTGGAGAAATCGCGACGAGGCAATTGTCATAACCATCATCAATTGTCGGAGCAGAGTAAAATTATTATCAATTTATTGATGATTATAAATAATTCGGCGGAGCAAATGTCGTCGTTTTGGAACATGATTCGGCGGTGCAAATGTCGTCGTTTTGGAGCATAATTCGGCTGAGCATAATTCCGCGGAGCAAATGTCGGCGGAGCAAATGTCCTTTTGGAGCATAATTCTGCCGAGGATATGTCGTCCGAGCAAATGTCGTCGTTTTGGAGCTCAATTCGGCGGAGCAAATGTCGGCGGAGCAAATGTCGTTTTGGAGCATAATTCGGCTGAGCATAATTCCGCGGAGCAAATGTCGGCGGAGCAAATGTCGTTTTGGAGCATAATTCGTCGGAGCATATGTCGTCGGAGCAAATGTCGTCGTGTTGGAGCTCAATTCGGTGGAGCAAATGTCGGCGGAGCAAATGTCGTTTTGGAGCACAATTCGGCGGAGCAAATGTCGGCGGAGCAAATGTCGTTTTTTAGCATAATTCGGCGGAGCAAATGTCGCCGGAGCAAATGTCGTTTTTCTGCATAATTCGGCGGAGCAAATGTCGCCGGAGCAAATGTCGCCGGAGCAAATGTCGTCGTGTCGGAGCAAATGTCGCCGGAGCACTTGTCGGCAGAGCAAATATCGCCGGAGCAATTTTCGGCGGAGCAAATGTCGGCGGAGCATATGTCGGCGGAGCACATGTCGGCGGAGCACTTGTCGCGGAGCACTTGTCGCCGAGCACTTGTCGCCATTATCGGAGCAGTTGTCGCCGGAGCAAATGTCATGGAACCAGTTAGATTAGACCGTAATAATTCGAGTCGAACGTTAACAAGCGGAGTGAGGCAGCGTGGTTGCCGGGCTCCATGTGGTTATAATGGGCATGCATATATATATATATATATATATATATATATATATATATATATATATATATGTATGTATGCATGCACGTATGCAAGCGCACACTCGATCGGACCTATGGCTATACCCCGCATATATATATATAACGAGAAATTTGATTGGCCATTCCAACATCTGTGTTAAAAGTTACGAACCGTTGCGTACGTTATGACACAACCATACGTACGTTATGACAGAACCATACGTACGTTATGACACAACCATACGTACGTTATGACACAACCATACGTACGTTATGACAGAACCACGCGTACGTTATGACACAACCATACGTACGTTATGACACAACCATACGTATGTTATGACACAACCATACGTACGTTATGACAGAACCACGCGTACGTTATGACAGAACCACGCGTACGTTATGACAGAACCACACGTACGTAATGACAGAACCACGCGTACGTTATGCCAAAACCATACGTACGTTAAGAATGTCATAGAAGTATAATAGAAAATGTCCATACGTACGTTCTGTCAAGACCATACGTACGTTATGACAGATCCACGCGTACGTTATGAAAGAACCATGCGTACGTTCTGACTTGCACCCGTATGGTTTTGGCATGCGTTTTGGCGGGAACGGCCAACCATAGACGTGTGATAATAGCATACGCGTGCTTAACAACCGAATAGAGCTCGCTGATTGGTCAATTATCTCACTTAGGGTTAAGAATTAGCTTACGTAAGGTTGCTGGAGCATACGTAAAGTTGCTGCCAGAGCATTCGTCAGCTATATAGCTGGCGTTAATGGCAGGGATGGCCCTCCATACTCTTTGCCACACGCGCGCGTTTATCATTGGACCTTTCTTAGTGTACGCGCTAAATCAAGCGCACTTATACAACAAAATCTGCCTAAACCATGGTCTAATTTTAAACCACCTTTGTGAATTCCCGCCCTTAATCTTATCAACGGTTATGAAAGCCGTAGAACATACTAGTAATGAATTTCATACAAGAGGCAACGATATTACGAGGGTAAAGGGAGAGAGTGGACGAGGGGCAGGGAAAAAGCGAGAGAGAGACAGAGAGAGAGAGAGAGAGGTGGAGAGAGAGAGAGAAAAAAAAAAGCGAGAGAGGAATGGAAGATAGGAGGGAATTCTGCATGACTTTGTACGTGTATTCCATTACAACGTGCATGCCTATTCGAGGAGGGGGGGGGGGCGGGACAAAACAAAGCCAACGGGCTAAAGGATTTAACATGTTACTTTGATTTGACAGGAGAATGACTGTTTATGCCTAGTTTACATTTCCCCCTGGCTTTACGATTTTCCATGCGATATTTCTGGCATCGTAGGTGGCTACGGACTACGGCGTTTGTGTTTACATTATTTACGGTCATCGCGCCATTTCCCTTATTGGCCATCGGGGGCAGGCCTTGGGATGTCCGTATAGAGGCTGCCCTCAGATTGTACGGTAATCGTGCAATCTCCCCAGCCTCCCCACGGAAATCGTACGGAGCCCGTGCAGAGGATGCGCGGTGACCATATGCCGCAAGGGATCCGTGCGATGCCCGTACGGGAAATTTGCAATGCTGCTTATACGGGCTACGAGCTTACGATTTTTCAAATTTGTATAACTCTTCGCGATACAAAATCGTAGAGGCTGCGGAGCCCGTAAATCCGTACGGAAATCTTACGGTCGCCGCCTGCCTCCGCTAGAAGGTCGCACGGATAGGGGGTTACGGGCAGGATACGGGCTCCGTACGCTGATCGTAAGCCAAATGTAAACCGGGCATTACTGTGGGAAAGGATAAAATGTATTATCAATTTGACAGGAGAATGTTTAACGTGCTGACAACATTATAGGCCAAATGGCGGGAGGGCAGTTGCTCCATTTCCAAGAAAACGTTTTGGTCTCTCGATATTGCGACAGGGAAAATTGAGAAAATGCGTGCTTTCAAATAACAGAATATAATCCGGACTTACATTTTATTTTTTTTTTCAGAATTACATTTTGCCAGCGAAGAAGGAACTAACTCAAATCTCACCGTCTATGAACGAGGGGGTGAATAAAGATAACCTCGATGACGTAAAGTAGATGACTTCTTTGTATTTGTATTCGCATAAAAATTAATGTCGATGGATCACCAGCAAATTTGACGTGTACTTCATACCGACCAAGTATCGAACTGTTGCCAAAGTCATAGCTGCAAAATCGTGATAATCATGAAAATCTTACAGCTACATCTACGAAGCGCAAAAGAAGACTTATGACTGATTTTCAACGCAACTGATCAAGTGGATAGATACTGCCTAATATTGGAAATTTCAATTTGTGCATATCCCTTCTGGAAATAATACGAACAATTTACCTCGTCTGATTTATTTTTCGTAATGTGTGAATGTTTGAAAAAGGAGTTATATAAATAATAACAATAATAATTATAATAATTATAATTATAATAGCCCTTATATACCCAGGGCAACCACTTTAGAGATCAACTAATCTTCCAGCGGGCCCTGCGTAACATAATTTTTTATTATTACCCTTCTCCATGCCTTTTACCTTTGTCAATTATTCGTCAGTGCTGCATTCACTATACTTTCGCTTTATCCGATCTCAATGTATACAGCAGCAGCAATGGAATATAAAATTGTTAACTCTGTGACAGTTGTTTTATTAACAATTGCTCTACATTGTTCGGTAGCTCTCCTCGTTACAGAGGGAGGAAGGGCACATTTTTATTTCACATATCCGTGCGATATTGACTACGTTACATTGAGGCATAGGTATAAACCCCCATTTTACACTTCCAATGATCCAGACTTGACACAAATACCTCCAAATATTCGAGTGGAAAATGAGTCTGTTACTGGCAATGGAAACTACTGTACACTCCATTTGATAATACATCATGTTACGAGAAATTATACAGGTGGCTACATTTTCTCGACTTACAAAAATGGCAACCTGATAGATGACCAAAGAGTCCTGTTGCATGTTGATTATCCCCCTGGGAAGGTTTCATGTGATTCAATTACGTATCTTGATGAAGAATGGGTGTCACTGCACTGCACTGCTCCTGTAGGAACTACAGCAGGACAAATTACATGCTATCAAGCTGGGTTGAGGATACGCCCTTTGGCTTTACCTGATGAAAATGAAGAAAATTTGAATCAGTTATTGTTGGCTAGACAGTCGTCAGATTATGTGTACTGTTGTTCTTCTACCTTGCAACAAATGAAAAATAAATGTGAATGTAAAGATTGGGGATGGGATCCAGCTGACAGTACACTCCTCGAAAACTTGGTCCCTTGTCCAAATAGGTTACGCCCTACAGGCCCAACACAAACACATGAACATTCTCCTTACAATATAACCACAATATGGCAGACAACTACATTTCTCCCTGACACGAAAGGTTCCGATGAATTAAAGAAGCGATTAGTGCTTCATGTAATCATAGTCTTAGTAAGTGTAATATTCCAATTCTTTGTCTTATGGTTTTTTTTTTATCTGCGGGTATAAGAGTCAATAGTGATTAGGACAGAAAACATGAAAAAGGTGAGAAAGGACAAAATGACACATGAAAACAAAGTAAATTGACGTCGATAGGAGATGCAGAGGAACAGACACCATTAAAGTAAATTAAGGTTGATTTCTACACACTGGCCTAGTAGTGGGGGGGGGGGGGCTGCAACCCCCTAAACGTTCCACGCCAAAGGGAAGGGGGCAAAAAGAGAAAATGGGGAATATGAAAGTAACTATATATGAGAAAAACACATTGTCTTCATAAAAGGGGTTAGAATTTTCGCTCGCTTTCATGTTCGAGGAATTGGACTGTTTAACTTTTTGGGGGGAGGGGGCGGGGATGGGAGCAAGAGACACCAGCCCATTGCGCCACTGTTTTTGTAGAATTTTAATGGGGCGATCTCATACAAACAGAAGCCGCCTGAAAAGCAGCGATAAACAAAAACAAATTAGCATAGATGAAACATGGAAGTTAGAGGACGGCATATAACCAAATGGCAAGATTACTTTTGTTCTTCCTCTATGCACCTATGCTTGCATTATGAAAACTGGTCAAACAAATTATTTCTGAATAGCTAACTGCCCTAAAGTTAAATATATAATATAAAGTAAAGTATAAATGTTGGATCGAAAGAGAGCAGTGACAATGGATCCTAATGATGAAAAAATGGCAACGCTTCCTTTAAATCATGTAATAATTCTTCTCCTTTCCATAAACCTGACAAAAGCTGTAGGTGACATGTTAGGACCTTCAGAAAACTGATTCTGGTTTCCCTTAAACGCGAATTTCATTGGCTAGAAAAATGATTGGTCGTAAAAACTGGCTTCTCCCCACTGGATTTTCGTTTCATAACTGTTAAATGCAGTGCGATGTAAAAAAGATACAATTTTAAAAAATAATATCATTGTTATAGGTACAGAAGTAATGCGTCTCACTAAACCATGCTAACGTTAATTTCGTTTGGGTTCAATAATCCTTGAATAGATGCGACGCAATTATTTGTAAACTTGCCCTGCGGCCGATTGTCCTCTTTGATCTGAAGCTTCATGGGGGCAAGACGGCCTTCATCTGTGAACAGTTTTGGGGCATGTCAGGGGCGTAGATAGCAAGGGATTGGGATGCATCCCCTTTTTTGAAGTGGATGTAAGCGCGAATATAAATATGATGTACAAATATGTATAAATGGGGGAATCCCCCCCCCCCCCCCCGGTATGAGGGCCTGTCTACTCTAACATTGTGTCTAATGGGGCATGATGAGGTTTTCCTTTTGATGATTTGACTAGTGTTTAGCATATGCATGTATATTATTGTAAATCTGTTTGCTACATTCAAATCACTAGATGCGATGTGGCAATAAACGATCTATCCCGAAATTTCAACATAAGTTTAATTCATATTCAAATCAATATCAACCTAACCTCCACCGGCGTAAATCCACATTGAGGAGTGGGGGCGATGTTCGACTTTTTGGCGATTTTTTTTCTGTACAACTCACACTTAAGTATAAACACACACCCTCACCCGCCCGCACAGACCCCCTTACAAACGTTCTAATTTTTATTTTGCGAGCAAGCGAAGTGAGCGAGCCAAAAATAACGATTTTTCTGGTATTTAATCGCATTTCCAAATAGAAATTCTAAAACATGATGAGCGAGCCAAGCGAGCGAGCAAAAAAAAAACACTTTTCTGGTTTTTAATCGCAATTTCAAATAGAAATACTAAAATATGATAAGCAAGCGAAGCGAGCGAGCCCAAAAATAACCACTTTTCTGGTTTTTAATCGCATTTTCAAATAGAAATTCTAAGATATGATGAGCGAGCGAAGCGAGTGAGCCAAAAAATAACCACTTTCCTGGTTTTCAATTGCATTTTCAAATAGAAATTTTAAAATAAGATGGTTATTTTAAGACAGATTATTAAAAGTTTTACTAACTGATTAATTTGAATATCATTTCTTCCTTAAAAAGTGAGGGATGTTGGTACACACCATCCACCCCTCTCGATATATCCCCCATCCCCCGGGATTTACGCCAATGCTAACCTTAAAATTTGATATCTGTTATAAAAACTTGTAGATGATATGTACCTCTCCTTCTCTCTCTATGTCTTCGGATAATCAGTTGTCAAATAAAAGGCAGACTCGTTCCATTACCAGAAAATAGGAATTGAAATATAAAAACTGATTAAAAGGGCACGATCTTTGCTTGTTATTGCATTCAAATACATGAAATACGTATTTGAGATTTAATTTTTTGATCTGTAAACATTCTTTGGATGCTTATTCACCTGAAAATGTGTAGAACTAGAACAGTTTAATGTGTCTTGCCTAATTCTTCTACTGAATGTCATTATAATTTCATTAAGAACAGAGCAAGTTTTGGCTTGCACGTTCATGATCAGTTTCATCTAAATGAGTATTTTCTTTTCTTTGTTAAAATTTAATGATCTTTCTCGATATACATATTGTTAATATCATTTATACATACTGATACTCCATACGATCTGTCTGTTTAATATCGGCAAAGACAAATAATAACGAATGATCAACTTAATGCTGTCAACATTAAAGGCTTTTTGAAATGTTAAAAAAAGTACATTATTCTCCGGATTTTTTGTTTTGCTTGTTTTTTTTTTAATTTTCTTACTCCTACACGACCTTCCGAAACGCATTTCTGTTTCTTCAACTGAAATGGAATAACTGAACAAATGATAGACGCCCGGTGTTGTCACTCTATATTCAAAGGTGTAACCATGATCGTTCGGCAACCTGGAATTTGACCCCTATTTCGCGGTGTTTCAAGTACATTTTGAGCCATTTCACCTCTATTTGGTACAAAACGGGTACAAATTGGCCTTTAAAAAACACCACTATTTTTCGCATTCCAAGTACACTTTTACTATACCACCCCTTTCAAATTCAATTCACGTCTGAGTCAAAAACAGAAAATTGCAAACAAGGACCAGAAAAAAAACACCCTTATTTTCAATTTCGAGTACAAGCTCAAAAACACCCCTTTTTCGATATCGAGTACAAGCTCATGAAAACAACCCCTTTTTCATGCTCAAAAAAGACCCCTCTTTACGCGAAATTTCGAACGATCATGCGTACACACGAAGTCATTACAGAGTGACAACACCGGGTACAGGCGGTGTGTTGTGCTCTGCCTAAAGATACTAGATATTAGACTGGTATCCCTGAGATAGCCGATATAGATTCGAGATGGTAATTTTCTCTCCTTTTGTTATTCTCTGTTTTTCCTTCTTTCTTCCTGTCGTTCTATAACCTTTTCTTATGTTACTCTCTGTTTTATTCTGTCATTTCCTTTTTATGTCTTTCTTTTGTTATTCTTTGTTTTTTCTTCTTTCCTCATTTTCTATCTTTCTTATGTTATTCTTTATTTTATCCTATCATTTCCCCTTTCTAGCTTTCCCTAGCTTAGCCTGCATAGTACATACAGTAACTCCAAACTTTCAAAAAAGCCCGAGCCCCATCTTGGCCTGCCCTTTGTCTTTAGAAAAGAAGCATAAACAGTACCCCGTGAAATGGCGTTTACGGTGTGCGTTTCAAAACGTTCATCCTGCCTTCAAAAAGTGAGCATAATGCACCCTAAGACGCGGGCATAGGTCTTGAGGAATGGGGGGGGGGGTGCTGAGGAGGGTGGAGAAACTATGCACTGACCTTCCTTTGCGCCCAACAATACACACATTAATAATGTGTGTATTATCGAAACATGTAAGTACGGCTCCAAATTTAAAGATCAATGATTGAAAAACGATTATTTTTAACCCATCCTCTCTTTTGAAGGATGTTGACTTGACGAGTTCTGGGATCTCATCATATCCTCTTTATTCTATAAGACGTCAACTTCCCAACACGATAATTTCCTATGAAACCAGGGCGGTGCCAGGATATTTTGATAGGGGGTGTCAAGATGACCCACATGTGAGTTTATTTACGTTTGGAATGAAAAATGAGGTGTATTGTAATAGTTACATGATCCAACCCTCTCTTCTCCCATACTGTTTTTTCCCTCTCTCCTCTTTTTTCTTTTTTTTTTCTTTTCTCCCCCCCCCCCCTCTTTTTTTTTTTTTTTGGTCACTTGAAAAATCATAGCCCCCCTCCCCCTATATGCGCCGCCCCTGTATGAAACATAAAGCAGTACACAAAATACGAAATGGAATATAAAAGGAAATATATTCAAATCTTAAAGATGATCAAGAATAATTGTTTTTAATGAACCTCAGTTTTAGAAACAGCGTGAACAAATAATATTTGAAATGGAAATGGATTTCAATATCAGCAGCTTAATTCAACTCATTAAAGTAAGATTCCTGGGGGGCGATATGAAAAATTTTGATACCCAGTAAAAAATTAGCCAATGCAATGCAAGTAAAGACATGCATTTAACGAATCACTTGATCATATGGTTATCAAAATTACCTATCCCCTGCAGTATTTTAATAGTTATTATATCTTAGTCTGATAAAGATGAAACTATTCATGATTATGAACTCTGCAAGTGAAAACGTGAACAATGAAAAAAAATCATCAAATGCAATGTCAGTGCAAGTAGTCAAATAATTACCTCCAGCAATGTCCAGCCTGAAGTATTGTGAGCTCATCTGAATCATCTAACAAAGCTACATCTGCCTACTTTTCTGTCATAGAGGCCTTCCTTTCATGAAGCTAACTGTATTGAGATCTTCATTCTGTGTCAGCTCCATCGAAATATCAGTCTGGGTCCAGCATCTTGTAAAAAGATGAAGATTGAACAGTGAATCCTTAAATTGAGTTACAAAGATGAGAGTTCGTGCATGACATTGTGATGCTATCAAATCTATGTTACCCTTTAAGAATTCATCTACCCAACCGATGGAAGCCGGCATTCCAAACGTTTAGCTTTTGAAAAGATTATAAAAGGTAAATCATTGAAAAACATGATTATTATCAGCTTATAGGCCTATACGTAAATTACCCATGCATTCTCTTGAGGCTTAATGCAGGCAACATTCATTACATCACACGTTTTGAAGCTTCATGAAATAAATGAATAATCTTATCACATCCAAACCAAATCGTGATATACACAGTCATGTAAATATGTATATTTTCTATGAAAATATGCTAAAGAGGGCTTTTATAAAAGAAGGTTTTCTGAAAGCCACCAAAGGCTCCACCAGATCAGTGTGGTTATATAGTCATTTTGTTTCTTCGGTCTTTACGTCCTCCTCATGCATTGTCATGCTTTGTTTAGCCATAGCGATATTGATCGTTATGACATGATATTTAACCCGCCAAAACGGGAATTGGGGCTTGGGATGGAGGAGTATGTAATGTAACCCCCCCCCCCCCCCCCCCCCCCCAGATTCACAAGTATCAACGATGACAACCCTCTGCCAGGAAAAGCAAGTACCCATCTTGGCACAGGAATGAAGGGGAAAGAGAAAGGGATTTGATATGTCCCCATTTCCCCACCCTTTTGAACCAAGGTGCAATTCAAAATATATTATGATTATAATCTTTACAATGGATGGTATACTTTTTTTTTTAATTGCAATATTATGGTGGGCCAGATCGGTTGTGTGTGCCATTTTGTCCGTTCGTAACACTCATCATTTTATGCTTTCTCGTTTAATAGACAACCAGGGCAACCAAATTTCATCGAGTTTCCACTCCTTCAGTGATGCCCTTCACAATAAAACATGAAATAGCTCAACACATCTTATTACATATTTTTAACAGGCCTTCAAACATTTATGATTTGTCAAACCGATCAGGCTCTGGTCTGGAGTTAGTCTATATAATAATATTGGGGTACAGTATTATGACTGCAGTCTAATGATGATGAATGATCTATACTTTTCAAAAAATTGGCGATTACAGTACATGTATTATTAACGTGACTAATGAAATGCAGAGTTCTTATCTGAATTCGATGTAACCCGAGTAAACCATGAATTACGCTTGGGAGGGGGTTTTCTCAGCTATATTTCATGTGTTTCTCTGCTACCATAAATATTGTTTGGTAATTGAATAGAAAAGCGACGGTTTTTATTATACCCATATCATTATGTATGATATTTTAAATGTTAAAGTTCCTGTACGATGCTGATAGCAAATGCATGATGGATTTCTTCCCTTCTTTGAAATTGTTGTAACAAATTGAAGCCTGGGATAATCAGAACGAAAAGCAAATTAATGATATTAAGTGCATTCGAGAATGAAATACTGATAGAATCATTAAGAATAAGGGAACTCAATGTTTGTCTTTTTTCTGTTCGTTTGTATTGTTTATTTTTGTTATTTTTCAACTTTGAGATGATTCGAAAGGTTGAGAGGTGTTACGTCCAACCTTTCACTTTCACATTCACTGTATGAATCCCTGCTCAGTCTGCATTCCTATGAGTTTTGTTTGTGTCTGTTAGTTTATGTGTTTGTTTTTTTAGTATACAGATCTCTGCTGAACCTTCCTATCATCAAATTGCTGTTCATCTTCCGATAAAGTTGTCACGCTCAAATGATGAAAATAACGTCTTTGGTAATTTCTTTTTAATCTCTACCACACCCAAGAAAAATCAGTGAGAAAGTGATAAATATTTTAAAGAAAAGCGGCATAGTGTATTTCCAGTAATAATAAATCTCTACGTTTTGGACTACTATAAAACTAAATGGACATCAGTAACGAGAATAATTCGAAAATGCGCCGTTCAAGCAGGACTCTGATACTTACCAATCTCCCCCTTTTCAGGGGTGTGGGATAAGATTTTTTTTTTTAAAGACAGGCCAGTTAAAGGTGGCTGATATACAAACACACACACATACACACATACACACACACACACACACACAATGATCATTTTATGACGTTTGGTGACAAACGGGATTTTTTAAACTCTGTGACCCCAGATGAAAAATGGCAGAAATCAATTACATGCAAACATGTACGGTCCAAAGATCAGTATGTATGAAAAGAATCGTTCAAATATCAAATTGTGACTTTGCCGCTAAGTTTTAAAAATACAGTAAGTGTGCCTGTTTGACTGCATGCAACGAGAGCTTATCTTAGCTGGTTAATTCATACAGAGGGAATACATGGAAACTGTTAATGGTTAAACTAATCACGAATCAATTATGTCATGTATGTGGTAAAGCTATATATGTATTATTAGGTGGTCTGTCACTTATGTCACATCACTTTTAAATTTTGTTGGAATTTTCTTTATTTATTCATATTTTTCTTTTTCATATTTTTATTTTTATTCATTCTTGTCGTGATTTATCAAAATTGGCTCATTCAATTTTCATGAAATTTTCGTCATTCATCCGGCCTATCAAAGATATGACAACCTCCCTTTTTCAAGGTCATAGGGTCATCGTGACGTCATCCAGACGCCATTATTATTATTATTATTATTATTATCATTATTGAAGTAGATGTAGTACTAGTAGTAGTAAGGATTGTAGAAGCAGCCTATATAGCATGAATATTGTTATCATTCTCATTATTGTTTTTTCTATTACTTTTATTTCAATATATATTGTCAAATAACAAAAAAAAAACAACTGCTGCTGCTGATACAAGGCTACTTCCTCTACCGCGTATCATCATCACCATGAGTCATATTTTATTACTCTTACTGATCAGATGATACTATTCTTGGGTAAAGAAAAAACAATGGCGTACTGGGGGGTGACAATTGACCCTCCCCCCCCCCCAATAAATTTCAAACGTGGTTTATTTCTTATTCGATACCAGTGATTTACAAATGTTGCTGAAATGACATGATTATCGGGGGGGGGGGGGGTCTTCACTTTTTTTGTAACTTAAACTCTTCTGCCCCCCCCCCAGTTTTTGCTCATTACGCCACTGGTGAGAACACAATACATTTTTGAAAAACTCCATAACGATCAGCGAATGAAAAAGACCACGCTTGAAGTGTCTCCGTATTGACCTTCCATGCCCCTCTCAATTATCCAATCACATGCATTCCTCCAAATACCAGCTATTGTATAGTAACAAATATAACGCCAGATTTGAAAAAACGGTTTCTGTAGTATTCTTGATCTCACATTGGTATCGTTATCTTTTGCTAATTTGTTGTGCTATGACTCTACACATTAATCTTTCTGGAAGAGACTGTTTTCCTTTTCACCATAAAAAGGGAATTGGCAAACGTTGACCTAAATCGTTCTGACAATTTCATATGTGCTTGTGGAGAGATATTATGTGGATGGTGTATCATCAACGTTGAATTTTTTTTAAAACAATCTCTTTTGAGCTCGTTTATAAGGAGATAGCGAGAATACCATCAACAACGAACTACAGCAGACATACACTGTAGATGTTATACATGATTGCTCATCAATATGTCAAACAAGTAATGTAATAAATTGAAGTTTAATACAGATAATCAGAACGAAAAACAAATAAATGATATCAAAAGTGCTTGTGATATTGAAATGAATAAAACCGCTAAAAAAAGGTAAGGGAAGTCAGTGTTTGCCTGTTTGTTTGTTTGTTTGTTTGTTTGTTTGTTTGTTTGTTTGTACTGTTTGTTTGGGGGTTTTTTAACTTTAAGATGAGAGGTTGAGAGGTTTTTAGAACGTCTGACCGACCTTTTTCCTGGACTGAAAAAATTAAAAGCAACCAATCTTTACATTAACTGTATGTATCCCAGTCTTCATCTCATGTGTTTCGTATGTGTTTGTCTGTTTTGTTTGTTTCCGTCTGTAGATCTCTGCTGAACCTTGCTAAAAATGCCGTGCACCTCCCAATGAAGTAATCATACACGAATGATGAAAACAGTACTAAAAAAGCTCTTACATTTATCTAACATTACATGATTACAGGGCTGAATACACACACACACACACACACACACACACACATATATATATATATATAAATATATATATATATATATATATATATATATATATATATACACTATATACTCTTCTTTCAAAGAAAAGCCGTCAATACATAGGCCTAAGTTTCCTTTCAAAAACAAATGACCAAAAGAATGGAAATATCATAATTCAAACTGCCATTTTAATGAAAGTGAGATGTAAGTTTGATCTCTGCAAGTGCTGTATATTTATCTGCCACTTTTTTCATTTTTTTTTCTTTCTTTTTTTTTTTTGTTTTTTGTTTTTAGAATTTTCATAACTTACCAAGTGTTTTGTTGTTGTTGTTTTTTTGTTAAACATGTCTTAATCGTTGATGATCATTTTTGTATATATTATGAATATGATTGATTCCAGTAAAACATACCAAAAAAAGGGATCTTTACTCAGTCTAATACCAATTAACAGGATTAAAGTATGCATTCGTGATATAGGTTTTCCAGTGGTGGAGGCAAGAGGGGGGGGGGGTACAAGGATGCATGCAGTGTCCATACGAATGGCTAAGGGGTGGAAGAGAGAAAAGAGGATAAATCGCCTTTTCAATGAAAAAAAAAAAACTCCACAGCCAAGAAGAATAAGTGAGAAAATGCTAAATATTTAATAAGAAAACAGCATGGTTTATCTTCAGTAACAATTGTAAAAAGACGTTCTGCACTACGCGTGACTATGAAGTAAACGGACATCAACATATACATGATATACCTTCCAAGAAGAACTATCGATCTCTCATTTTGAGAGAAAATCATTTACACGTTTCTGCTTCTTAGGGGATATGGGGCCAAATAAAATTGTTTGATTACCATTACACCGATCTGTAGCTGGCGGATATAGAAACTCAATGATCATTTTAACAAGTTTGCAAGCGGCTTTTGAAAATGTGGGCAATATACTTATATAGGCGTCAAAGGCAAATCTTCCCGCTGACAAACGGGGGATTTTTTTCACTCTGTTACCCTGGTGACCTCAGGTAGAAAAACGATTGAAATCATATACACTGCCCCAAAACGAATGCTTTTCAAATGGTACAAACTTATCGATGTACATTCAAGCATGTACTGTACGGTCCAAAGGTCAAAGTATGAAAAGGCTCATTTAAAATGGTAAGTTGTGACTTTGCCGCTGCTATTTGAAAAGGAAGGAAGAAAGAAAATACAGTCCCGTTTAACTGCAGCTGCGATCGCAGATTTTTTTTTTTTTCATACTGATTAATTCATTTTCAGACAGAGGAAACAGTGCGGGTTAAAATACTGAAGTAATCCCATAATACGTTAGCACATTTACAATTGCCTTATTCTTTATTAAGCAGCTGGACATCTAATTTATTTGGGGGAGGGGGATAGCGCAGCCTACCAAAATATTTTGCTCATCATGCCATGCACTGATCTCATTACTATGGTCACTATTATGATAATTATTATCATGATCATTATCATTACTACTTCTATCATTATTATCTTCATTGTTATTTCTATCATAATAATTATCATCATTCTTCATCTTCTTCATGATTCTTCTCATTATCATTATTACCATTATTACTATCATAATGATCATCATCACTATTGTAGTAGTGATATAGGCCCTGTATAGAAGTAGAAGAAGTAGCAGCCTATATCAGTACCGATATCATCATGATCATTCCCATAATTGTTTTATACTGCTGCTACATAAACTGCCAAAAGCCCAAAGAAACAAGAGAAAGAGCACTGGGCAATATTGCTACAAGGCAGGACATTAGAGGGGCGGGGTCCGCCCACTTCACCGAATGCCCGCGAGGCCGATTTTTCTCGTATCGTATTTTCCTTTATCACAAATAATGCGCCATCGGTATATGAAATAATTATGTCTCCTTTAGCATGTTTAGTCCTCGTTGCCCCTTAATGATTATTAAACTTCCTTCTGGCACAGGAATTGGTCAGAGCGGTGTGATATTACAGATTACAATTTGCTATTTTCGCCCTCGCGGGCCTTCGGTGAAGTGGGTTGTCACCAGAGGGGCACTCTCGCGACTCTATCTCATAGCCAATACTTTTTTGCTTTATTAAAATTCTATTGTGGGGAAAACTGAGGTTTCAAGGCCCGTGCTCACTCAAAAAGTATAGAATTTCAAGAAGCATAAAATGTCCAGAATCATAGGGGCGAACTGTCATACGTTAGACTTAAATGTTGATCTCAGAGTATAAGGAGGACATTCAGTACAAAATGGGAGAATTACAAAAATATAAACAGCTTACATGATCAGGATGATATATCCACTTCCTCCGTTAATAAGTGAACTCAAACGGTAGGGGAGACCGGGACTAAAAGTAACACTTTTGAAAGAAATGAAATCGTTTCGTCGATGGGTTTAAATATTGATGCCTTATTAATGTTCAAAGTGTATGCTATTGTCACACATAGTACCGTGATTTGATATCAAGTAGTTCTCAACAAACAAGGGGAGGAAAAATGAAAATGCATGTTGCAACTTACCCCGCTCTTGGGGCAAGTCGTTACATGGTTAGGGGAAAGTTGTAACACGTATTTTAAAAGAAACATTAAGAAAACAAACATGATTCTGAATTCCAAGGAATGTTTAAAAATGTTTGCCAGAACCTGCATGCTTTATTTTTGCCAACAAGTATTCCAAAGATTAATACTTGTAAATGTAGAAACTTAAAAATAACATTCACAGCTGGTCAGTTTTTCTTCAAACAGAATGAAAAAACATGAACAGTACATCTTTAAATGAGTTAATATCCGCACAAACTTGTCTTTCCAAGTTTGTTTCTGCCTTCCTACTCTTTAATCTAAAACGGACTATAAAGCAGTGGTAAGTATGTGAGTTCAGTAATAAGCTAACAACTGACGTGTAACATGACCCGAACCACACAACACATATTCGTTAATATTTTAAAATCAGTTTTTGAAAAACACAAGAAAGAACCGTTGTTCAGCAAGAGCTATCTCTGCTGCACGCCTGAGAAGTTCGTTTTTCGATCCTCTATCAGTTTTTCTTTGTAAGTTCTCATCATGTATCTGAAAATAAGTGCAGGATAAAAATTGTTGTCAGTTTGGATCTTGGGTGGAAGAGCAGTATAAAAATGGGATAATTCCTACTATGAATGGTCACATAATGATAGCTAGATTTTGAGAGGTTAAAGTTTCTTTAAACTGGTGCCAATTCTGCAGTTTATAATTAAAATAATGGTGTTTATCATTATTTTCATTATATTATTATTGTGATTTAAAAACACAGGTAAAACCACTGGGAAAGGTTGTAACATTATGCGGGGCAGGTGGTAGCACCCGGTTACAATGTGCCCCAGTGTGTCAGTGTGTACATTTTTTTTTTTTTTTTTTTTTACAAAGACAAAGCCACGTGCCATGACGTCACACTTTAACATGCCATATGTGCATTTCGGAACATACCTGTCTTTTTTTAATCATTTCAAACCTGTACCCACTATGACAAAAATATTGCAAAATTCAAATTTTACTTTCCAAGGTCAAAAACAATTTTGAGATAATTACCCTTCTGCATTCATTCCTCGTGATTTTTGCGTGAAGCAAGATTGGTCAAAGATCACATATCAGGTTAATTTTAAACGCATTTTTGGTTTCTATGGTGGAGTAAAATGCTATGTTACAACTTATCCATGTTACTTTTAGCCCCGGTCTGGTCCCTAGAACATAAACAGTCCTTTTTTCGTTATTAACTAATTGATAAATGACTGTTTCTGAACAGAGGCGTCGATCCATTTTTCGGATTGGGGGGCAAGACGACCAAGCGGAGATGAACCCACGGCTACTATTTGTACACACACACACACACCCTCACACATATGTATGTATGTATGTATATATATATATATATATATATATATATATATATATATATATGTTTTATATATATATGGGTATATATATATATATATATATATATATATATATATATATATATTATATATAGCTTCACGTTGATATAGGCCTATGTTTTATATATATATAACATTAGGCCTATATCAACGTGAAGCATTTTCAAATTGGGGAATTAAGCAACTTGCTATGTGAACCATCCTTTTTTTTTCAATTTTTTTTTCAAAAAATAACAAATTTCTTGTTATGAGAGAAGAGTTTAGTTATCATATAGGCATAAATGATACCTGATATATATGTATATGGTTACTTCGCTGCCAAATATGAACTCTATTTTATCCTATCGCTGGTCCATTGTTGCTGCCCCCCCCCCCCAAACCACTCTGTTTTTTTAATATTACGAGCGAGCGAGGAAGCACACACTGTTTTTCATGGTAGATGTAGTAAACCCTTCGGCAAATTCCGCTGTGAGCCAATGAAACATCTACATTATCTATTCGGTCTCATCTCACCGAATTCGTTTGCTTTTCAAAACCATTAATATGAAACGAGCGAGCGCAGCGAGCGAGGAAAAATATACCCTTTTCCATAATGATAGAAGTGTTATTTCGTCATAAAAATTTGATAAAAATGTGATATGCGCTAATATACAAGAACGGAATATTATGATTATCATTATCATCAGAATACACTACAAACCTGTCATGCCTGTATGATATCTAAATAATATATCCGATCACCTGTGTGCCGAATATGACACTGTTTTAGCTACCTCGCTTGCAGTCCGAATCCATTCTGTTTCTACTATAGCGAGCAAAGTCAACGACTGATCCCGGCAAAATTATATGGATTCGTTCCAAAATCTTTGTCAACCACACTGCTGCCCAAATATAATGATACTTTGGAATATCGCTGCTATAATAAGCTACTTGCTGCCCGAAATCATCTTGTAGCGAGAGTACAGTGGAGTAGCGAGCGAGTTAACGAAAAATATGTGGGGTTTTTTTGCGTTTTTTTTTTTATCCAGGCCGTTATCTCCTGAAATTTTATCTATTTTTAGATCAACTGGCCACTCGATTTCTAGGAGTGATATCTTGTTTGGTTATATTACTTCCTATGAGTAGAAGAATAGTATAACATTAGATAGAAACATAAGACGCAAACCGATTTCTTTTCATAAGAATAGTAATTATCATCGGCATTGGTTAAGATACAATAAATACGAGCGAGCGAAGCGAGCGAGCGCTTCCCATGGTCCCATTTTCTTTCTTTTTTCTTGTTTTACGCTTTCATTTCACTTCCTTCCTTCCTTTTCCTTTCTTTTCTCTTTCTTTTTTCTTTTTCCTTTTTTCTTTTTTTTTTTTGGTTGGGAAATTATTGGGGGGCAAAATGATATCTTTGCCCCCCCCCGAAATTTTCTTTGGGGGGGCAACTGCCCCCCCCCTACCCCCCCCCCCCCCACCCCAGGATCGACGCCTCTGTTTCTGAAGTATTTCCGGTGGTGACCTTGCTTCTTTGTCAATTATCCAATGAAATTACGGCAAACATACAGGGTGAGGTCATGCAAGTGATACCGCTAATTTTGAAGTAGTAAATCGTTAGATCTATTGGCAGTTACAGCATGTTCTTCCTATCATAGACATGTCTCGAAGATTATCATAATCTTTGATTGTATTTACAATGGTATGGTGATCTTGTACTAATCTGTTGCTCTAGAATTATTTCTACAGTCTATCGCATCTTCTCGAAGACTTAGACAGTGATCGCAGCAAATTTGTATGTGCTTGTGGATAGACATAATTTATGTGGACATATTGTGTGTTATGAACGCTGATGTTTTTTTAATCCATACGGACTCGAGATAAGACGGAAATCACTGTGCTAAAACCAAGGAGTTTGTTTGAAACTCTGATCGTAGGTACATGACTGCTTATCAATAAATATGCCAGAAATGCTATCCATTCTGATACGTGCCAATACCATGTTTTGGAAAGGGCCTCACAGAATGTTTCTAATTTTGATTGCATATTTGACGATCGCCACACACCATGCTTCTTCATCAACACTCTATGTCACTGAGGGTACACAGAAACGAGTCACGTTTCCATTTCCTTGTTGCAGTACAGAAATCACATTACGGCATGGATACAAACCGCCATTTTACAGTTTAACCAATCAAGGGGGAAACTTGATTTCTTCACGTCATAACATCATAATTCAGAATGACACTGAAAGCGACGAATGTTTTCTGCATCTTACGATCCATAATGTGACGAGACACGACGAGGGTACATACATCCTTACTGCGTACAAGAATGGTAACATGCTACCAGATTATCCAAGAATTGGACTTCGCGTGGAGTATCCACCAGGTAAGGTTTCATGTGAGCCCATGAGCAATTATTGTAGGGGTTGGATCAGACTGCAATGTACAGCTCTAGCAGGACGTACTCGTTCATCAGGAGAGATCGTGTGTTTTCAAAGTGGCTACAGGATGCCCCCGTTGACTACTCCTAAGGTAAAAGGTGCGATTCTAAGTCAGACCATCCTTGCTAAATATGATGTTGATCCTGTTCAATGTTGTTCATCTCAGACAGACCAAGTGAAGGGTATTTCACTATGAACATGACGGACAAAGAAAGCGGACAAAATAAACAACCCCTCATTCTACCCTTCACAATGGTTGTGGTAGTCAAAAGAACATCCCTTCACGGCTATTATCTAAAATATGTGGAACAGGTGTAACATGCATATTCACCTGGAACTACTGATTAAACATAATAGCCGTGAAGGGATGTTCTATTGACTACCAGAACCACTTTGAAGGGTAGAATGAGGACTTGTTTATTTTGTCCACTTTCTTTGTCTGTCATGTTCATAGTGTTTGTCAGTGCAAAGACTGGGGGTGGTATCCAATCGATAATATATTCAATATCACAGATCCCTGTCCAGATGTAGTTTCAACCGAACAAGATCCCGCACCACCATCTAACCATCTGGAATATATTGGTATTCCATCCACTCAAAATTTGCCAAAACTGACCCAAATGGCATTACATATGCAAGCAAACTTTGAAGAAAATCTTAGTTATGATGCCTTATTTGATTACATCTATGCAATCATTGGTTTATTGGTCTTTTTGATTGCCTTTTTCATTTTCTTGTCCTGTGCCTTATTGTATTGTTTCTTGCCTTCTGTAAACGGGAAAATAAACGAACTGGCTAAGAAAATCTCATGCACTTGCTTAGGGGCAGATCCAGGATTTTGTAAAAGAAACAAAAACGAAGCAAAACAACAGCAACAACAACAAACCCAAACCAAACCAAACAACGGAAACAACCACCAAAAAACAACTTTGGGCTGTTGAGTGGTTTGTTCCCTTGATATTCGAGAGGGTTGTGATGAGTTTGAATCTTAACTAACAGTCATTTTTGCAAAAAAAGGATGAAATTCTAAATAAAATAAGAAATTTTGTACCAAGAAGACTAAAAATCCTTAATCGAATTATGATAATAAAAGATATATATACATATCATCTCATTTGAAATCAATTATCACCAAACAGCTCAGTGCATTGTTTCATGAGTAAATAAGTCATGGATAACATTTAGTCTTATGGTTGCAACCTTCATACATGATCCCTTGAAATTACAAAATCATTGTTCTGGAGATTATTTTACATTTATTTTGTCAGACACCCTTATGAACATGGTCGTATGCAAGGGGGAGTGGGCAGTTGCCCCACCTCACCCTAGACATTTTCATTCCTCCTTTCTTAGACCCAGGTTTTAGATAATAAACTAATGTCATTTTCGCTCGCCATTTAATTTCACACCAAACTTGTTGCTTGGCCTGTCATTATACCGGTACCAAAAAGCAGGGTAATGATAACAGGGGCGTCACAATGTGATGGGCAAGAATACTAGTCATGCTAGTAATTGGCTGAAAAATTAGAGGCTAGAAATGTTTATTGTTCTTCTCTGTCTCTGCACTATTAATGAAATGTGATAAAAATGAATTCAGATAAGCATATCAAGTGATGTATGTTGTAAGCAAGAAGACTGGAATTCTAAATAGAATAAGAAATTTTATATCAAGAAGGCTTTGAAGGCTTTGAAACGAATAATCACCACACAGCTCGATGCAATGATTCATGAGTACATAAGTATACTTTATACTGGATTGATATTGGATAGTCTTATGATTGCAACTTTCATACATGATCCCTAAAATCACAAACTCATTGTTCTGGAGATTATTTTACATTTGTCGGACACCCTTATGAGCATGGCCATATACAGCGGGGAAGGGGGAGGGAGCAGTTGCCCCCACCCCACCCTAGAAATTTTCATTCCACCTTTCTAGACTCAGATTTTAGATTTAAAGTAATATGATCAGCAATATGTACTTTCCTTACTTTAGGGGAGGGGGGGGGAATTTTCCAAGAATTCCACCGAAATTGTGCAACAGATCGTTCAATTTCAATTCTAAGAGTGCAAAAGCTCCCTCGTGTGGGATGGGGGATACCCCCTCCCATACCATCTCCCTGCTCGGTAGCTTAGCTCCCTCGCCTGCGTGTTTCCTTGAAGAATGAGCATATCCCCTCCCCCCCCCCCCCCCACACACACACACACGCAAAAAAATTCCTGCCTAAGGCCATACTTATGAGACTGAGACATCATAGAATGAAAATCATGTAAGATAGGAACAAACGGCTAAACATTCTGTCATATGCAGGTGCATGTATGGCATGCTCAGTCTAATCTTAGAAAAAAAATGAAAAAAGTTTACACATTTGTAAATACAAAAAAACAACAACAACAGAAATAGAATCAGGGTAATACGTCCCAAAAAGATGGTGTAAATAGTTGTGAACATTGTATATGTTTTTCTGTAAATATTGTTTTCTGTAGATATTGATATTTTTAAAAAATTGTAAATATGTTAATTATGATGAATACTTTTGCATATCTACTGTCAATGCCTCAATGGGACTAATCTTGACTATATCTTTTTTAGTGTTTCATTGTAAAATCTATTTTGAGAAGGTCATAGCACTGAAGTCCGTAAAGCTTTCTGGCAAGCACATACACAAATATTTTGATGAAAATGTCTTTGCTTTTAAGCTGCAAGATGAAATTGTAAAAGCTCTGCATGTTTGATTTTTAAAAAAATTCTTTACCATTACAGAGTATCAAAATAATTGAAAGATGGAAAATAATCTAGATCTGCTTGTCGTGATTTAGTTTTTAAAAAGTAGCCCAAAGGGTTTTTCTATTTTTTTTTTGTGTGTGTGTTACTGCTGGCATATTCTTCTGCAGTAAATTATAAGGAAAGTAGCCGTTTGAAAATTAAGTCACCTACAAGTGTGTATCTAAAAAACCTACATAATAATTTTTCAGTGTTAATGCCGTCAGCGACAAAAGGCAGGAACTCTATAGAATGAGTATCTCAGTAAATGTAGGAAATATGAGGAAGTCTATTGAGTTGCTTCCTTCTGATATGTCCATTTGTATAAGTTTTTCTGTAAATATTATTTATTGTAGATACTGATATTTTTCAATTGTAAATATGTCAGTTATGTTGAATAATTTTGCAAATTTACTGTCAGTGGGACTTGATTACGCTTTTTTTTTAGCGTTTCATTGTAAAATCTATTTTGAGAAGAGGTTCGTGGCACTGAAGACCATGTAGTTTTTCTATCAAGCACAAACACGAAAAGTTTGATGAAAATATCTCTGCACGTTGGATTTTTGAAAGATTCTTTATGGAGTATAAAAATAATTGAAAGATGGAAAATAATCTAGATCTGCTTGTCATGATTCAGTTTTTAAAAAGTACCCAAAAGGGTTTTTCTATTTTCTGTGACTGCTAGCATATTCTTCTGCAGTAAATTCTAAGGAAAATAGCTGTGTGAAAATCATCTACAAGTGTGTATCTAAAAGATCTACATAATATATATATTTTTTCAGTGTTAATGTTGTCAGTGACAAAAGGCAGCAACTCTATAGAATGAGTTTATCAGTAAATGAAGGAAATATGTCACTCTTTTATGAGGAAGTCTATTGAGTTGCTTCCTTCTGATAAGTCTATATTTTGGAAATCGGGATTCCTGTGACCTTGATTTCTTCATCATCACACAGACACACAACAAAAGTAAAGGCACGATCAAGAAAAAGTCCATTTTAAAAATATAAGAGTTGCTTCCTTTTGTCATATAATGGCAGATTAGAGTTACCCTAAATACCACTGTGCAGTTGCAAAATCAAATATTCAGAGAGCAAAAAAAAACCATAAACATTACAATAAGAATTCAGGTACACATAGTATTATTTGTTTTGCTAATATTCATCCTAAAGAGTTGTTTAATCAACATTATCAATAAACTGAAATACAAAAATTCACACGCAATATCAATATAACAAAAATAAAGTGTAATCCAAGCACAAACATCTTAAGACTGTTCTTAATAATTGAAAACTTGAAGTATCACAGGGGCTGCAGAACAGTTCTTGGAGTGGAGAAGGGGTTGACGCCCAAACAGGTAGGGTCCATGGGACAGGGCCCCCTGAAGCCCTTGGGTTCTTATGGTTTTGCGAGCTTATGACGATTTAAATATTAAGTTTTACAATTGTTTTTCTTTTTTTCATTTCTATCCGAGAGTGTGTGTGTGTGTGTGGGAGGAGGGGGGGGGGTGCTGCAGCCTCCCCCTCCTCCGTATCACACATAATAGTTCAATCATAGTGTAATAAAGAATTTAATACTTAACACTGCAAAAGTAGTTAAATTAATATTCCTTACCTGTTAGTATCCCTGAAGGTTTAACTACATGATCAACATTTTACAATGGAAACTTTATTAGTTTATTTTAATGAAAATCCCAATTCTATTCATTCTGCAGTAGAACTATACCTGAAATCATTAGCTATTTAAAGCTTTTACTGAAAGAATTATCAGTTATTCAAAGGTATTTTATAATACAGTTACAACCTATACTGTAGCTACTGCTCATCATGTAAAGGTGTCGTGGTCTTGAGGATATAATAAGTCTATATATAAACTATGACTTGGATTTAGATTTCATTCCATCTGATTTACATAAGCATTTTAGTATTGTTCACACAAGAATCAAAATAAAGCATTTCATGCATATTCATACATATATCAACCAATAAACATCTTTTGATTACAAAATATAATCTACAAAGGAATACATACAAGTGATAATAACAATGAAGGCACTTTTGTGATGGAGTATAATGAGAAGCACAGAGGTTATGAAAGTCAGAAGAAAGCTCTCATTTCTTTACTCTTTTCTTTACAATCATCATGTTTGCAATACTTGTGAAAAAATTATTGAAAATCTCAACATTTCTGTCACTAATGAAATCTAATGAAAAGAAACGGAATATAAAATTGAATCGACCCTGTTTTCTTCTGGCAAATGACAAAGATGAGTACTGTAGTAGTATAAAAGAGATGATGCACGGAGGTGCTGAATTGAAGATAAAACCTAGACTGTCCCCCCCCCCCCCCAAAAAAAAAAAAAAAAAAAATGTAGCTCACTTCAATTGGGAGAGAAAGAGAGATAGAATGTGATGAACTGACTCACAAGTTTCATAAAGCCAATATTGTCATAATTCATGAATGATTACAAATAATAATACCGTACAACAACAACAACAATAATGTGACAAGAGCACAAGATGGCATAAAAGAATTACGAAAACATAGTTTTACACTGTCACAGAACCATCTAAACACTATTGCTGAAATTATCTTTGGTGAAGTATGCATCAATTAAATCATGTTATAAGACATATATACATGTATCTCAAGAACACTAGATCATAGCATAAATGGAAAATGGACACCAAATGCCATGAAACTGTCAAAACAGCAACCTTTTATAGGTCTACTAAACTACCATAAACTTTTAAGTCATCACTGAAATTTGCACCACTGTCTCATGTAAACCCCTCCTGTGCTACAACCTTTAAACAAACCTCTAAACACTGACCAACGTCTATAAATTCAACCGTATAAAGCCCACTAGGCATGTTCAATAATGTGTGCCTCTATATCATATTTTCCTTCCTCTTTCCTACAAACTTCAGTCGATTTCAACCAGATTTGGTGACTTTTACATGAGCTAGCGCAGCGAG
This sequence comes from Echinometra lucunter, assembly GCA_029962745.1. NCBI lineage: Eukaryota > Metazoa > Echinodermata > Echinoidea > Camarodonta > Echinometridae > Echinometra > Echinometra lucunter. Next base: position 6,318 of record JAPZVO010000578.1, on the reverse strand, counting down.
CCAGGAAAAATATATATACTCCTTTTCATTTCAGAAATGATAATTCTTCATCAAAATACCTGATGGGCATATACGATACCTAAATTTTATATTTGGTCACCTCTCTTGCAGAATTCCTTCGCTTTCCCTAACCATCCTGTATCTAAATGTTATACGAGCCAGCGCAACGAGCGAGGAAAATATATTTCCTCTCATGGTAGAAGTGATAATTCTTCATCAAAATACACGATGGAACTATAATATATCTGACTTTCCACTTGTAAATTTGGTTATCTCGCTTGCCGAATTCCTTTGCTTTCCCAAATCCATCTTGTATCCGAATATTATACAAGCGAGCTAAGCGAGTGAGGAAAAAATATACATTCTCTTTCGTGGTGCAAATCTTATTTTGTCATCAAAATACACAAGCATATAAGCAGAATATGACTCTATTTGGGCACCTTACTTCTCTTTTCTTTTTCCCTCCTTCCTCTTCCCTCTCCTTCTCTCTCTCTCTCTCTCTCTCTCTTTGCCGACAGCGATCGCGAATTTGCCGACAAGAAATTTGAAATGGGGGGGGGGGGGGCACACCCCCTATAGCGACGCCCCTGTAGGCCTATAAGATATCTGAATAATCTATTCGGTCATCTGTGTACAGAATATTAGCTTGTCCGACTTCCCATGGTCTTCCCAGCAGTCATGAAAGTCCGCAAACCGGCAAGATTACGCTCGAGTAACGATGAAAACGGCAAGAGACCGCCATAGTAATTATGAGTACCGCCACTTGCGATATAGTAACCCTAAATTAGCCATGTTTTTTTTTTACCAATCTGTGAAAACGATTTATGAAAAGGAATTGGTATCCAACATTTACCCCCAAAAAAGTTAGGTGGGCTAGGGGTGGGAATTTTTTTTTCTAGGGGTCAGATGTCATTGACCTTTGTGAAAATATGAAAGATATGTATGTCAAGTAAAAAAAAAAAAATATGGTACGTGGATGATCTTGGTGTCAAAATGTGCATAACTGTTATAGAAGAGCATGTAAAACAAAATTTTATCCCAAGGACCCAGTCGTGACCTCCAAAATGAGATCAAAGGTCAATGACGTTTGCTAAAAAGGTGAAAAATTGTATCTTAGGGGGAAAAATATGATACGTGGATGATCTTTTTGTCAAAATACCCAGAACTGTTTGAAAAGGGCACAGAAAATATAATATACCCCAAAGGATAAGCCGTGACCTGCAAAATGAGGTAAAATGTCATTGGCCTTGCTAAAAAGATGCAAAAATGAATTTCAGGTTAAAAAAAATATGGGTACGTGGATGATCTTGGTGTCAAAATGCACAGAATTGTTAGACAAGGTCACACAAAATATAATTTTACCCCAAAGAGCAAGCTGTGACCTTCAAAATGAGGCCAAAGGTCAAAAACATTAATATCCCTTAAATTGTGTTTACCATATTTGAACCAATCTGCGGAAGAAATTAAAGCAGACCATTTAAGCTTACTTTGAACACATATAGATACATAATATATGTAGATCAATATTTAGGTATAGGGGTCTCTAGCTACTTTTCTGGGCAGTTTGGGGTCAAAGGTCATTGACATTTCCTTTAAAATACCGTACAATTTTGGCCTATCTGGGTCTCAAGATAAAGTTATGGTCGATCTTTTTGCCAACTGCACAAAATTGCATCGTAATGACGCAATTGTATTCAATCTGATGGTCACAACTAAATTTTGACCTTTAGATGGGGATAAAGTTCAAAAGTACCCTCTGTATCATTTTAAAAACTATTGGTTATAGTTCCTTCCTATTCATCACTAGCCATTTTTTGGTATCTTTTCTCTCTTCACCATTAGAGCATTGTCCACACACAATACACTCCACACGCTGCAAAATATGTCATGCCAGACATGATGCAACTGCAGATACTGCTCATCTCCTTCCTTATAGTTACAATTTTTTAAAAGTCTGATGAGGTTTCGGCAAGTGATATTGATTGATAGCATCTATGGTCAGAGTTTATAAAACACGTGCACACGTTGGTATCAATAATCCCTACAGCATTTTCATTTATTTGATGTACGATAAAAGAGCAATGTAGATAAAAATGCCTTGCTCAAGGGCATAAGTGCCGTACCACGGGGATCGAACCCCCGACCTTCGCGTCTCCAGTCAAGCGCCTTATAACTCGACCACGGCACCTCCACCGGTCTGAGTGCATTGGGTAGTTTTATATGTTGAATTCGGTGTGAGGACTGAGGCCCTAACTCCCATCCTCTTCCGACGGCTAAAATGATTGCTTTATTAAGATTCTGCCAAAGCTAACAGAGTATGGACAACTTTTCTGAACATACCAGATGAAGCTGTCTTTTACTGGTCCAGTGGATGGATAGAATAAAGGAATTTTCATCCGAGGTTCATGGGGTTTAACCACCAGATGTTTAGACGGACCAGCATTGATATCTTCCATTTAGTCCCTATGTGTCATCAATGCAGATCCAAACAAAACTGCAGACGATACACCACCATCATGAGAGCTATCAAAGAAACCCACACATTCCCAGTAATAGTAATTTTTGATCTGCCTCTGTTCATCAAAGATCTAGAATTGTTAAAGGGCAGAAGTTAAAAGTTCTTGTTCAGCTTGGTGGATTCCATCTTCTAAAGAGCCACCTTGGCTTCATCAGTTACATCGCACTTGACACTTCCTGAAAAATCCTGCTTTGGTCAAACACAACATGAGTGGAAAAGAAAACTACGCAAATCTTGATCAGGCAATGAAGGACTTCCAGGAACGTTCAGAACGGCAGAAATTCTACTCCTTGACAATTCTAGATGCGAACAGAGGCAGATCAAAACCCACACATTGCTGATCTTGAGAATGTGTGGGCTACCTTGAAAGCTCTAATGATGGTGGTGTATATCGTCTCCAATTCGTTTGAATTTGGACTGATGAAACCCGATGAAAGATTTCAGTGCTAGTCCATTGTACTTCTAGTATATCAACCCCATGAAGCTTGGATGAACAGTTCTTCCTTCTACCAACCCATGTACAAGTTCAAGACAGCTTAATCTGTTGGAATGAATCTTTCTGGTATATGTTCTGTAGATTTTTTTCGTATAATCTAATAGGTATGGAGGAATCTTAATACAGCATCACTGAAGCCATCTGAAGAGGGTGGGAGTCGAGGCCTCCTCACAGCTATTCAGACATACCACAAAGCAACACGATAAATTAAGACCATAAATCCTACTGATCAATATCGCTCGCCAAAACCTCATGAACTTCTTCAAAGAAATGGCTGTATCTTTCAGTAAGGAGATACATGTAAGCAGTGTCCTATATTGCAATGCATGAAGTCTGGCATGGCATACAGTAAGTATGTTGCGGCATATCTAGTGCGTCTTGGACTATGTTCTAACGGTGGAGAAATGATGCGAAAGAACTGGCTAATGAAGAATAATAAACTAACTATAAGGTCTTTCATAAAGAGAGTATACTTTTGACCTCTTTTGTAAAGGTCAAGATTTGGTTATGTGCAGTTGGCAGAAAGATCCTTCAGAATTTTAACTTATCACCCAAATAGGCCTTACTATTGTATGGTAACTTAAAGAAAGGTCAATGACCTTTGACCCCAAGCTGCCCAGAAAAGTAGATATCCACCTCTTGATACCTAAAAATTGATCTAAATCTGTATCTAAAATAAACTTAAATCCACGGTCTGCTTTTACTTTCTTTTGCAGACTATTACAAGATTGTAAAGGATATTAGACCTTTGACCTCATTTTGGAGGTCACAACTTGGTCCTTGGGGTAAAATCTAATTTTGTGAGCTCTTTTCTAACAATTCTGTTAATTTTGACCCAAGAACATCCACATACCATATTTTTTTCACCCGAGATAGAATTTTTCAGGTTTTCAGTAAAGGTCAATGACATTTGACCTCATTTTGGAGGTCAAAACTTGGTCCTTGGGGTAAAAAGATACTTTCTGTGCCCTTTTCTAACAATTCCGTATATTTTGACACCAAGATCATCCACGTACCATATTTTTTTACCTGAGATACAATAGTTTACTTTTTCAGCAAAGGTCAGTGATCATTTTGGAGGTCACAACTTGGTTCTTGGGGTAAAATTTTAGTGCGCGTGCTTATTTCTGGCAGTTATGCACATTTTGACACCAAGATCATCCACGTACCATATTTTTTTTAACTTGAGATACAGGTTTTTTTATATTTTCACAAAGGTGAATGACCTTTGACCCCTAGAAAAACACTTTCCCCACCCCCTATCCCACCTAACTTTTGGGGGTAAATGTTGATACCCATACCTACTCAAATCAGTTGATTTTTCAGGTTTTCAGCAAAGGTCAGTGACATTTGACCTCATTTTGGAGGTCAAAACTTGGTCCTTGGGGTAAAATGATACTTTGTGTGCCCTTTTCTAACAATTCCTTTACATAAAATTTTTTTCATGAACATCCCTATATTTTAGGGACATATTTTGGGCAGGGGGATGGCCTGATTATCATCTCCCCAATAATTCACCATCAAAAAATAAAATGACATATCCCCTGTTAATCCCATAAAAACAAAGCAAAATAGAGAAAGAAAGGGGGAAAGGAGTTTAGAAAAAAGAAAACATTTTAAGTAATGCCGGTTATAATACTGTCCTAATGAAAGGAAACTGGTTTACATCCTGTGTCTCTATTTAATGTTATATATTGTTCTACTGGCAATTTAAGTATATTAACCAATAACGGCTACGTTATTATTCTTATGAAAAGAAAATGGTTTGCATCTTGTCTTTCTATATAATGTTAAACTATTGTTTTACTCGCAGTTTGATTATAGGAAATTGGTTTGCACCTTGTCCTGTATATAATGTTATACCAGGAAGGTAGAAGGGGAGACCTTCCTGGTTATACTATTCTTCTATTCATAAAATGTTCGTAAAATAACCGCAAGGAGTCGAACGACATGACCTAAAATAGAAGAATTTAAGGAGATAATCATGATAATCGCCTATGATTAATCGCCTGTTAATATCATACGATGTATGAGAAAGAACGATGCCGATGCAAATACGTACCAAAAATTATGAGATTGGAGTAACTATGCACTAGAACCTGTTCTCAGTATTTTTTCTCGCTCGCTACGCTCGCTCATAAAATCTAGATACATATTTTCGAGCACCAAACACTCTTGTTCCCTGAACATATCCGGATATTACAATAGTTTTGAACAGGGATGAGGGGATGAGGGGTTGAGGGGATGAGGAGTATGCATCCCCCCCCCCACCTCACAAGGTGGGGGGATGACATGTACAATTATCCCCCCCCCCAGGTTTTAGGGAAGGATGCTTGCTTAAAATTAAACAGAATTATCATGTTTAGAAATGATAGGAACAGCAATAATAATAATTATTATTATCATTATAACAACAACAATAACAACAACAATAACAACAACAACATAAACAACAACAACATAAAAACAACAACAATAATAATAATGATGATAATAATAATTAGTAATGTATTATTATTATTATGCTTATGATACTACTAATAGTTATCATCATCATCATCATCATCATCATCATCGTTAATGTGACTAAATTGACGATTACTATCATAACTATATCGATCATTATTCTGATTTATGTAGTTACTTATATTACTTTAGGATAATTTCGGCGCCGTCAAAGTTTTTCTGAAGTGGTGTAACAACAAAATATAAAAAAAGATAAATAGCGCGATGCAAATATGCAATAATGTGTGTCAGTCCATATTCTATATTCGCTTGTCACGGTGCGTATATCTTCTATTTATGTCAGAGCATTCGGGTGTTTGTGTGTGGGTGTGTGTGGGGGTGTGGGTGCATGGCAGTACGCAGCGAAATTTTGAAAACTTACATCTTTTTACTGAAAATTTTCACAAAATTCAACAAAAGTGCGTTGCGTGTGTATGTATCTGTATACGAAATTGATCCTCGATTTCTCGTGAACGGCAAATCATCCCCCCAGGTGTAAGAACCTGTCTACGCCACTGGTTTTGAAGTTATAGGTGTCTTAGTATCCTCAAATTATGTGAGAAGATATGCATCACCAGAATCATTTAGTTTATTTTGGCAGTAGCTCCCTTCACTCGCTCATATAGAATCAGAATGATTTCGGCTGCCAAGATACGAGCCAAATAGCGGCATATTTGCTAATTAGGTGGTCATAATACTACGTGTACTTTGAACATGTTGAAGACAAAATTATTCTTTATCGTAGCTCGCTTCGCTCGCTCGTAATATACAGAAACAGGGTGGTTTATACATACAGTAT
>JAPZVO010000577.1:0-31912 GCA_029962745.1 Echinometra lucunter | reverse complement strand
TACTTCCTTAAATATTCATGTAAATAGTTACCATGCACATGGTTATACTCAATGAATTCAATCACATGTATTTATCTAAATTCTTTTATGAAGATTTCAATTGTTGACAAATGATGAGAGAATTGTAAATACTGGACGATTATTTATTAAAGTTCCGTTGGCGTTGAACTTTATCTACGTTGAGCAATAATCTATTTTCTAGACCCCTAGATCTAGTTTTACAGTTTTACAATGCACTTGTGAATTGACAGGTGATTAGTGGTCAGTGATTGACGTGTACGATGATTCCATTCGGAATTAATCTTTAGACTTAGAGATAATTCGGTGATCGATTGAGTAGTGTAGATTGATTGTTGATGTGATTAAGGCTAGAATACAATTACATAATTAGTTAAGAAATTTATTTAGAAATTATTATAGAGAAGAGGGCCAACCTTGTATATTTCAAGGAAACGGAATTCGCCATCGAGCTCTAGATCTATAGCTATGCCTACTTAGTGAGACCCAGTAATAAGTAAGATTAGAAGATGAGAAAGAGCTTAGTGGAATTTATTGTTGAAGCTATGCCTGCCTGATGAGGTGATGGATTGCTCTGACGCGTAGTGAACGTTAAGCAGTGCACATACCTGAACGTATGTATTGGTGTGCAGTGAATACTAGGACAGCGTGCTATCCTGTGTGTAGTGCATGTGTATGAGAGATGCCGCATGGTCGTTTCTGACAGAGTCAAGGCTGGTTATGATCTAAGTTTATTTAGGATGTAATTTTAGATTATAAAAAAAAAAGGTTTATCACTCAGTGAGTAAACTCACCACAGCCTGTTCTGAGAGCCGGGTCATTCAGCAGAAAATAGAAGAAATATGCAGAAGATTTGAAGAATTCGCTAGAGGACTTAGGAGCTATCGCCGTCGATTCTCGGTTCTGGCGGTATTCAGAGCTAGAGGGAGGGAAGCTAACAGCTGGGCGCGTATTTCCACCAATCACAAAGCTCTTTAGAGAAATTCAATTATCGGTATGAAGATAGGGATCGCCTGATTGGATATTCACAAGCTCTTTAAATTACGCTCTTGTTAGCGAGGAAATGTGTTGTTTACAATCCTATTGGCCAAATCTATATCTACTGTTTTGGTTTAGAGCTCAACATCTCTGTAAATGTTGTGGTGGCAGCAACCGGTATGAGAGTCGGGTCTCACGCTACATGAGTATTGCAATTTTCCTTCCGAAAAGCATACGTGCCTTTTCAAGTCTGATTATGTCCCTTTTGCGTCCGATTAGTGTCACCTTTCTATATACCATTCCATCTTTGTTAATTATCCGTTTTTCACATGTAGTAAGTATGGCAAGTAACCACAGCAATAAACATGATCTAGCTCTAAATATCGGAGAAGTTTCATATAAGATGCTAAGAGCAGGTTCCCTAATGTGTGAGACAGTACGGTGGATCAGGAGATTAGGGCACAAACATCCAAAATTGTAATAGGAACTAAATTGAAGCAATGCGGATATTTTTCTTTCCCCCCCCCAAAAAAAAACAACAACAAAAAACAAAAACAAAAACAAAAATAGATCATCTGATTTCAGGCATGGCATACCAAGTGTGTTGTAAATTTAAAGTCTTATCTATTCCCCAATGAATGTTTCACTTTTGAAGATTTTTTTTCTCTACTTAGTATACATGGTATACGTCGTGATTACAGCTCAGTTATGCACTGAAATTAAGCTTGGTCAATAGGTGAAAACTGCAAGCTTCATTGATGGAAAATAACGATAAGGAAGAATCCTGAAATAATTTTTGAACATCTTTACCATCACTAACTTTGAATAATGCAAATAATGTGGTTTTCACAAAAGGAATTACCATATTTTGCTCGCTCGCTAATGAGCAATTAGGACAGTCTTTACAACTACAAGGTAGTTATTACGTAAATGACAAAATATATGTAATATATATACAGCGGCGTCCCAAAAAAATGTCCCTCTGACTGAGCGCTAAATTAATTCTAAAATATATATTAGTCCCAATTTGATCTTTCATATAGTGAAAGCCCATTTAATCCTGTAACTTAGGGGGAAATTTCATCGGTCTCGCATCATTGGTTTTGAACAGAGAGTCTATTATGTAAAAAGCAGTGCATTTCAAGCCCATTCCAAGTTGCAGTGCTACAATTCTGCACTGTCTTTATGATTGTTTTCAGTCAACCGTAGTGCTTTTGCCTTCTCTGCTCCCTTTCATTTTAAAGTTTTGTTTAACAGAGAACATTTTTGTAGATGTAAAGTATGAGCAAATGCACAGCCTCCTTGTATGGCACTCAGCATGCATTTCAAAGGTACCAAACTCTTGATACTTCAGGTAGTTCCTCTTGATCGTCTTGGGGTGTGTTCAAGCGATTTTTTGAAGCTAGAATCACAAACATGAATCACAAATCGAAACACTGTTACAAAACACGGCTACTGCGAGAGAGCGTTCAAGGCTCATTTCAAGCCCATCCACTGCGCATCGTACTGCGCAGTTTGACCCAGGAAGGTCAACTTTAGCCACATCATTTATTTGTCTGTATATCTTTCTTATGATATTCCCTGTTTTTCATTCTATCCTCTTCTCTTTCCATTTTTCTTATGTTATTCTTGTTTTTTCCTACCTCTTTTCTGTTTCCTTGTCATTTATTTTAATCTTTTTTCTATCTTTCCTTGTTATTCTTTCTCTTCCCATCTTTTCTTATGTTATTCTTTGTTTTTTCCTACCTTCTTTTTTGTTTCCTTATTTTTTCTTTATTTTTTCCTTCTGTCTTCTCTCTTTCCATCTTTCTTATGTGATTCTTTGTTTTCTTCTTCTATCTTCCTTTCTGTCTTTTCTTATGTTATTCTTTGTTATTCCTTCTATCTTCTTATCTTTCAATCTATCTTTTATTCTTTGTTTTCGTCTATCTTCTTTCCTATCTTCCTTATATTATTCTTTGTTTTTCCTTCTATCTTCTTTTCTGTCCATCATCCCTTATGTTATTCTTTTTCTTCTATCTTCTTCTCTTTCCATCTTTCCTTGTTATTCTTTGTTATTCATTCCATCTTATTTTCAATCTTTTCTTGTTATTCTTTGTTTTCTCCCATTTTTTCTATCTTTCCTTGTTATTCCTTGTTTTTCCTTCTATTTCCTTCTCTGTCCATCTTTCCTTGTTATTCTTTGTTTTCTTCTTTTATCTTCTTCTCTTTCGTCTTTTCCTGTTATTCTATGTTAAATTCCTTCTATCTCCTTATCTTTCAGTCTCTTCTTATATTATTATTTTTTCCTTCTTTCTTCTTCTCTGTCCATGTTTCCTTATGATATTCTTTGTTTTCTTCTTCTATCTTCTTCTCTTTCGTCTTTTCCTGTTATTCTATCTTATTCCTTCTATCTCCTTATCTTCAGCCTCTTCTTATATCATTCTTTGTTTTCTCCTTCTATCTTCTTTTTCTAGCTTTCTGTAGTTGTTTTATCTTTCTTCAACCTTGGTGTGAAAGCAACAGTAGAATAATGATGAGATCTCCGTTGCTTTCAATCGGATTTTTAGCGACCGGGGTTCGATCTGCAGAATCATGGTTCAAAAGTACCTTTTTTAGCGTTCATGTTGCGTCTTGAAAGACGTTATTTTACGACCTGCGAAAAATCGATTGAACGCAACCGGTTTTAAACTAACGTCTTTCAAAACCGTGATTCTCGGGTGAAAAATGGTCGCTTGAACGCGGCCTTGGTGCATGGTGGTGGATGATCTGGGTATAGCTTTTGAAATGCATGTTGAGTGGAAGGAGGCTGTGCGTTTTGCTCATACTTTTAAAACAAGGAAAGCCCTTTGACGGGCAGTAAGCTGTTGACCAGCCATATTGAAATCAGTCAAAAGTCAATATGACAAATTAACTAAAGCTGACCAAATCTTCCACCCAACTAAATTAACTTTGAAAGGAAGACAAGTCATGAAAGCAACAAGAATCTGTTCATTTTATTTTTATTTTAATTTCTGAATTTAAATTTCTAATTAAGCTGTACACCTGTTCATTTCTTAAATTCTCGTTTCCTTCCTTAACAATGCTAAAGCTCTTACATAAAACCTTTTGATAAATCCTAGATATCTCAATGGAAGTTGTGGCCAGCATTTTGTTAATTTGTCAAATTGATTTTTGACCGATTTCAATAATTATGGTTGGTCAATTAATAGCTTACTGCCGTCAAAGGGATTTCCTTGTTTTCCTTGTTTTGAAGTATGAGCAAACGCACAGCCTCCTTGCCACTCAACGTGCATTTCAAAGGTGATACCCAGATCAACCACCACCATGCACCAAGACGACCAGGAGGAACTACCTGGTTTTCCTTGTTTTGAAGTATGAGCAAACGCACAGCCTCCTTGCCACTCAACGTGCATTTCAAAGGTGATACCCCAGATCAACCACCACCATGCACCAAGACGGACCAGGAGGAAACTACCTGAAGTATCAGGAGTTTGGTACCTTTGAAATGCATGTGAAGTGGCATACAAGGAGGCTGTGCATTTGCTCATACTTTAAAAACATCTACAAAAATGTTCTACTTTAAAATAAAAGGGAGCAGAGAAGGCACAAAGCACTACAGTTGATTGAAGACATAAAGACAGTGCAGAAATTGTAGCTCTCCAAACTTGGAATGGGCTAAAAAGCACTGCTGTTGCATAATAGACTCTCTGTTTAAAACCAATGATGTGAGACCAATGAAATTTTCTCATAAGTTACGGGATTAAATGGGCTTTCAAGATATGAAGATCAAATTGGGACTAATATTATATTTTAGAATTAATTTAGCGCTCGATCAGAGGGACATTTTTGGGGGACGCGCTGTACGTGTGTAATAAAACTGCAAAATGGATTGTCCATAATTATGACTACAAGCTACCACATGCATGAGTAGACCTTACTGAAAATCGCTCTCATATCCGGGTTAGTGCCGGTCCCGGTGGTGCCGCTGATTAACTCGAAGAATGCATTTTCACTCCTCTCTATACACTTGTAATAGAAAACTTATAAGGAAAGAAAGGAACTGTTTGAATAAAGGTGCGGAGCTTAAGGATCCCCCTTGCTGTCGTCATGTGAAAAATTGCAGAAGAGATTTAAAAATGATTCTACCGGAAACCGAACCCGAATAATTAAGATTTTCTAGGCTTAGCGCATATAAAAAGTTTCTCTATGTGCGTTATATGTGCACACAAAATCTTGAATCTATAGTAAGCAAATTATCTATGAGCTACACAAAGAGTTTATCTTACAGATATACTACCTGTTACGGTATATATACATCTTCTTTTTACCACAGATATTATCGTTACTTAGTAATGTCACATTAACTCATAATATCGGTATAAAGTAAAGAAAACAATATTGGATCAAATTAATGTACCTCTAACTGAAAGTTACATGCACATTTTTACAAATTTACACGACATTAAGTTATGGTAAGTCGTAGTGTTCTAAACCACAGAGGCCTAGGGTCGATTCCTACAAGCAATCTTTTTCAGTGCCAGCGATTTTCCACAGGACAACGGTGGAGGAGCTTCCATTTATAGTTCGTTCTTACCTTTATCAATTCTCTAACCTCTATCATATTATCAATTTCTGATTTAATCAAGCCACAATTGTTTAAAAAAATACCGTTTGTGGTGAGACAGATGGAGAGGAATGGGAGAGATTGACACACGATCGAGGAATATGGCAAGAAGTACATACAAAGGGGCTGCGTTTCATGAGACCGTCATAAGTCTAAGTTCATGGACATAAATGTGTGTTAACTCTACAACACACGTACGTTTCAGTGGGATGTCCAAGAAGTTAGACTTATGACGGTTCCATGAAACGGCCCTCAGAGCGACAGAGTAGAACGAAAATATAGAAAAGAGAATTTAATTATCGATGTAATCGATTACAGAGGAATGGAGAGAATACAGCCAAGGAGGGAGAGAAAGAGAGAGAGAGAGAGAAAGAGAGAGAGAGAAAGAGAGAGTATTGTGTGAGAGTGTGCGTATGGATGAGTGAGAGTGGGGCAGTAGAAGGTTAGACGAGAAGATACCAAAAAACTGTCTTGATTGAGATGGTATGCAAACTAAAAAAGAAGGGGGGGGTAGAAAAAAAATTGAAAAACAGATGGCTACCGATCGCGTAGCTAAGTCAGGAAGAACAAAGAGAACAATAGTGCAAGATAGATGAACTGTATCCGAGACTGAACAAGTCTGCTCTGTAGTGGATGATGGAGCCTCGCCTGGCCGTTCTAACGCCTGTTCTCCATTCTCCTGTAATAATAATAATAAATAAATCCACTTTGAGGAGGGGGGATAATTGAATTTTTGGACTATTTTTTTCCCTCTTATACACATTTTAATATCAATTTTGAGAGCGAGCGAAGCGAGAGAACAAAAAATAACCGTTTTTTTTTTTCTTGATTGCATTTTCGAATAAATATTCTGAAATATGACGAGCGAGCGAACGCGAGCGAGCCATAAATGTGATAAATGAATATTATTTGTAAATCAGAATATTCCTAATTCATCAAAACGAATCATGGTCTTTCAGTCATGTTCTATAGATATCAATTCGAAAATCAGTTACACCATGTTCGTTCCATGATTAATGCACAAAGGGGTGAAACCAGGGGCGGACTACGCGTGATTCTTGAAAATCAAGCAGGCCTGCAGTAATAACAACAGATGTAGAAAAAAATGTGTTCTTTAATAAATTCATTTTCGTCCACAACCACGACAAGCATGGTAGGCTATTTATTATTATTATTATTTTAATTAATTCATATTTCACCAGGGTGGCCCATTCAACAAGAGTTGATCTTCCATGGGGCCCTGGATAAAAAAAATACAAATATGTACAATTAGAATTCAAACAACTGCATAGTATAAAACAGTCATAGAAAATACCAGAATAAATTATTACAATCATAGAAAATATACTCAAATCTAACATAAGTAATAGTAAGAAAGATAAATGAACAATTGCTTGAGTAGTAGAAGAAGGAAGAAGGAAAAGAGCACAGAGATAAAAGAGTAAAGAATATAAGAGAAGAGAGACGGTACTGCAGGCATTATACAATATACATGATATATATGGTCAGTCTTGGCAGGATGACTAAAGATTGAGATAATGTTTTTTTGTAGAAAAAGTTTGAAAGTGTTCAAATTACTTATCTGCTAGATACCTTGGGGTAAATTGTTCCATAGCAGTGAACCATCATAACATAAAGCACTCTTGTAATATTCTGTACGACATTTACCAATAACTAAATCATGATTAGCACTCTGTCTAGTGTTAATGTTATGAACTTTTGAGATTTCTTTAAATATATTTTGGAAACAATCTGCTGATAGATTATGAAGGCACTTGAAAACAAATATACATCTGAAATATTCAACTCTTTTCTTAAAGGGCATCCATTTTAAACGAGTAAATAATTCATTAGAAGGGGTATACATATTACAATTCAAAATCAGTCTTGCAGCCCTCTTTTGTAATTTAGTTAACTTGTCTGTTTGACCTAAAAATCTATTTCCCCATATTTCACAACAGTAATCCATCTGTGATTGAATAAGACATATATATAATAATTCCATTGATGCTTCATCAACATATGGTTCAGTACTCTCCTGAGCATGGCAAGTCCTGCAAATACTTTCTACATAAATAATCTACATGATCAGACCATAACAAATTATCATCAATAATAATACCAAGACATTTAAAACTATTGCACTTTTCAATATCAACATTTTCATACTTTATAGAAATTGAAATATTATTGCATAAGTTTAATGTTTTGTTTTTTTTTACTTCCAATGATCATAAACTTAGTTTTTTCAACATTTAAATATAGCTTATTATACCTTATCCATTTACCAATAGCATTGAAATCACTCTGGAGCTTTGCTTGAACTTCGAAAATAGTGGATGCACTTACATAAAGCGTAGTGTCATCAGCATACATTACAATATTTCCATGATTTAAAACATGCTACGATGACCGTGGATTGTTCATTCATTTTCCTTATAGACATGATAGATGAGATAAAATTTTCGACTTCAAGCATATTCACTTTCTCCTTATGCGCAGTGCACAGATAGGCTGGATACACTTTAATATAGTCATCACAATGAAGTCGTCATTGCTCGTACTACAGTGCGTCCCAGTACAAGTTTACGGTTGGAAAAAATTCTTATCGTCTCAGCATTTCAAAACACTTTCATGAAATTTTCATATCTGTGGACAGCCCACGGTCTCTCCTATCAAATCCTATGAAAAACTCCAAACATGTTTTGCTTGTGTAAGCAGACATAACCTTGTGAAAGGGTGTAAAATCTAAGCTTAACAAGAATTGGTATCTGCTTTCTTGTTTTTTTTAAATGCTCAGATGCCAAGAATTTTTCCAACTGTAAGGGGGGGGGGCACAGCTCTTTGGAGTAGTTTCGAACTTCCAGCAATCTTGAAGACAAGAATCTAGGTCTGAAACAGAGCATCGGCGTAAATCCGGGGGGGGGGGGGGGTGGGATATATCCCCCACTTTTACGAGAGGGTGGGGGGGGGCGTGTACAAATATCCCCGCCCACTTTTTAAGAAAGAAATGATATTTGAATTAATCACTTAGTAAAATTTTTGATAATCTGTCATAAACAACCATCATACTTTAAGATTTCCATTTGAAATTGCGACTGAAATCCAGAAAAGTGTGTTTCCTTTTTTTTTTTTTTTTTTGACTCGCTCCCTTCTCTCACTCATCATATTTTAATATTTCTATTTGAAAATGCGATTAAAAATCAGAAAAGTGGTTATTTTGGCTCGCTTGCTTGCAAAATGAAAATGAAAATGTGTGTAAGGGGTTCTGTGCGGGTGGGTGAGGGTGTGTGTTATACTTAAGTGTGAGTTCGACTGAAAAAAAAAATCGGCAAAAAAGTCGATAATTCCCCCCCCCCCCCCCCCCCCCCACACTTCTCAAAGTGGATTTACGCCAGTGAAACAGAGGCATGAATCAGATATGCCTGAGTTCAGAATCTTCCCTAGGTATTCTTAGCCCTCCCCCTCCCCCCTTTTTTTTTTTTATTTTTTTTTTTTTTAGGTCAAAGTAGTATCAGATTCTGGCCTCGAATTAAAACAGAGCGCAGACAGAGCCCTTGATCTAATCTACAAGTGATTCATCACGCCCGCAATCAAGCGTCCAGGCGACGCACATCATCAACAACTCCAGCTCCAAGCTTCGAAGTACACACCCGCTAAATACGAAGCAAAATGCGGATAAAATGACTGAACAAGGTAACTGGTATATTCTCATTCCTCAGAACTTGGAAAAGACAGCATGGACAGGACTGATTCGAGCTGCAGTGAGTAGTCTATTTATTTCTATTGGCTTACAGCTTCCAACTTATAAAGCACCGGGCCTCGATAGGTGCACCTCATGACCACCCTTCCACTGAAGAACTCCCCCGAAACGTCCCCGGCCGAAGGTCGGTGGAGCATGGTCATGCCCTTTCTCCCTGACTCAGACTCTGATTGAGCTGCGCCACCCACCCGTAGGTCAAAACTAGCCATGGGAGGCGTTACATGGTGTTATTCTGATATTCATGTAACGCCATGGTTTTCGGGGCATAGGGCCCTGTATAGACCCCAGTAAGCAAAAAAGCATTATGCCTTCAAAAACTAAGTTAGAGAAGGTAGCAATGGCAATAAGCCGTACGACTACGAGTTGCAACCCAGAAGTATCTACGCTCCCCTTGTCAATGAGATCTCGCATCAAAATCAAGTAATGACTATAATGAGAAAACAAAAACGAAATAAAAATCATTCAAGACAAAAACTAAGTTTAAAAATACAATGATATACTCGCCCAAAGATTAATTTGTCCTTTTCGTTATGTTAGCAGTGAAGATGTTGCAGATTACATCGGATTTGACCTCGGTGTTTTTTGGTGGTGTTGATGAACTGACGGTCTAAAGAGAAGAGGTCGTTGATCTAGGGGGCGCTATAAAAGGTGATCACTAAATTGCACTGAGCATTGGTAAATTGGCAACTCTAAAAATAAGGTGACTATCTTCAGCCAAAGAACTTTTGATAGAGATCGTAAGTTCCGATGTAGAAGAGAGACGCCCCTGCAAGCTTGAACTCTCACCTGAAAAATTGAATAACTTTTGTATTTCTGAATTTTCTGAATTCTGCATTCATGAGTAGTTAGAAGAGGAATTTAGACACGCTTCTTTGATGGTTTTGTGAAAATTTCTGTAAGCGTCTTCAGAAGAGGAGCAAAAATATAGAGAAATGACGTCATTATCTGCCTTGCTTTCGATCACGTGATCATGTAACTTGCGCGCGGCCAGTCAGTACCTAGTCTCAAAAAGAGTCTCTTTTTATCAAATCCTCAAACAAGCAACATATTTGTTACACTAAACATCGGAAATTGACTTAAACAGAAAAATCATTCATGATCAATTAGACTACATTGATCATGAATGAAACGTTGAAAAAACCCCAGCGTGTGTAATAACGTCACGTGAAACCATGTACTATATATATAAGTAGCGCGCGGCCAGGTCAGGGCCGAGGTCTCCCCAGGGACTGTGCTTGGCATGGAAATTTGGGTTGAGGCCTTGAGGGCTTAAATTTATGGAACAGTGCAGCAAAGAAAATTAAAGGAATGGAAAGAAGATTTACTTGGTTAAATTATGTCTAAAACCTCCCTGGTTAAATGGAAGCTCCATTAAAGTGCATTCTCCGGGAAAACCAGGGCTGGGGGACTTGGATTTACATACTTTGTAAATTACTGTGTTAAGAAATGTTAAGCCTTGTATAAATGTTTATAAAAACAAAAAGATAGAATAAAAGTTTTTCGAGTCTGATGGTGCATAATTTTCTGGAAAAGGATTGAACTCCATTCTCCTCCTTCTCCTCCTCCTCCTCCTCTTCTTCTTTTAATTATTCTTCATCTTCTTCATCACGATCATGCTCCCTTGCATCACATTCTTAATTCTCCCAATCTTCCTCGTCATCACCATCATCATCATCCTCTTCCTCATCATTGTATTTCCTCATCTTCAGGCCACCTCCTCATCAAATCATCATCCCCATCTTTATCACCACCATCACCACCATCATCATTATTATCATCATCATCTTTATCATTATCCTCCCATAAGCCACAATAATTTTTTTCATTTGTTTTGTTTGTCAATATGACTTTCTAAATTCTAATTTTTTATCATTGTAAATATTCAGTAAAATCATTGATTATTATGCAAATAATTGCGAAACTATTGCATTAAATATTATTGCTGAAGTTCTGAATCAATCATCACTTCAATACGAAAGAGAGAGAGAGAGAAGAAGGCCCGGGAAGAAGGAAAGAAAGAGAAACTTGCGAGCTATGCTAATGCAGTGACAGCGCATTGCACGCACAGTGTACTGCAGCGGTAACAGCCCTGCGTATACTCAGCGCTAGCGCAGCGCACATCGCACTGGAACTGTGTACAAATTGCAATATCTACACGGTACGTCGATGTCGTCTGACGAGGGCGAAAAATCGCCAAAAACATCGTCATCGGCCTCAGGAAGTTCTGTAAGGGAAGAAATAAACGTTAGCAGGTACGTAACATAATTCATTGTGTTAATTTTGTAATCTTTAATGTTTAAAACATTTTATTTAGGGGGAACGATACACTTTTAAATCAAAATGTCATATGCGTCTAGTTGTCGAAGACTAAGCCGTGTAGATACTATGACAACATTCAACTTGCGGGAAATTTCATTTTTAATAATTGCGCAATAAATACGTCATCGGGCTGAACTGGCCAAGTTTGAACGTAATTTAAACGAGCTCCCAAGGACGAAATCGCGTAGTGGGATTAGCAAAATTTCATATGGATTTTTCTCCAATTCTAGGACACTCTGGACACTGGAAGTTGGTAAGTTTGTCTAATTTATAATTCTCTCTTGATTTATTGTCATATTCAAGTATAATAATGGCTAAATATAGGAAAACAGAAATTCTCATTGCCATTGCTAGAGAAGGCGGTTATTCTTGTACACCACCTTCCAAGTTGCTTTGTAGATTCAGTTAGCAGTCTAGCGAAACATTAATTCCCATTCTCGAAATTTGACATTAAAAATCGCAAATTTAAAAAAGAAAGCAGGAGTTCGACTTACCAGTGCACGTGTAGTGAATTAGCATCTGAATGCGTTGACGTCAAGAGGTCGTCGGTTCACGATGTACAACAACAGTTGACACATACGATCGATAGTTGATGTGATTATGGAATGCCAACGGTTGCCTGCCAGATGCGAAACCTTAGCACGCTAATTCCTGTTCTCAACGATAGAGTTCTCATCGTTCACAAATGTCTCGCAGAAATCCGACCAGTGTTCTCAACCTACCTCAACCATTCAGCCGACAT
Organism: Echinometra lucunter; assembly: GCA_029962745.1. Lineage (NCBI taxonomy): Eukaryota > Metazoa > Echinodermata > Echinoidea > Camarodonta > Echinometridae > Echinometra > Echinometra lucunter. The sequence goes on along the minus strand of JAPZVO010000577.1, from coordinate 19,486 downwards.
ACTGAAATCTCCTTCCATAGTCGAGCATGCAGCAGTCTGGCAGATAAAGATAAGGGGGGGGGGGCTTTGTTGTTGTTTAAAGTTTTGACTGAGGTAGTTACTCGTATTAAGTATGTTTTGCTGTATTGTACTTCACCTATTCTCCTCCCCTCTATAAATTATCATCGTCCAAAGTATGACTTAGTTGCTAAATGTATCTTAATAATGCATAGGCGGATCCAGGGGGCCGAAGCGGCCGCACCCCCCCCCCCCCCCCCCATTAGCGGAGCAAAAGAGAGACAGAGAGAAAAGAAAAAAAAAGAAAAAAAAAAAAAAGAAAAAAGGTTAAAAAAAAAGAAGAAGAAGAAGAAAGAAAGAAAATGAAAGGGCCATGGCAAAATTTCCACTTGCGCTCCACACTCGCATGTTTTTTATCTCGAAAAGGAAGAAAGAAGAGAAAAACTGATCGAACCGTCATTGGCAAAGAGAGCCTTTGCATCGTGTACAATACCCTTATTTTTTTTTTTTATCTAAAACGTAAATAATTTTACCTATGTGTCATCTTGCCCTCTAACAAAATACCCTGGCGCCGCCCTCATATTATCATCTTTGATATTATTCTATGATCATTACGGGTGTGTCAAGTATTTACCCCCATTAGTGCTCATTAATATCGATCATTTCATTCTGTAATAATTTCATATATTCTGAATAAATGACAAAACGAAAGAAATTGAATAACATTCAAAAGTAAACACACACACACACACACACACACACACACACAAATCACGAGTCGGATTTCTGCGAGACGTTTGTGAACGATGAGAACTTTATCGTTGAGAACATGAATTAGTGTGCTAAAGTTTAGCATCTGGCAGGTACAGTTGGCATTCCATAATCACATCAACTGTCGATCGTACGTGTCAACTGTTGTACATCGTGAACCGACAACCTCTTGACGTCAACGCATTCAGATGCTAATTCACTACACGTGCACTGGTAAGTCGAACTCTTGCTTTCTTTTTTAAATTTGCGATTTTTAATGTCAAATTTCGATAATGTGAATTAATGTTTCGCTAGACTGCTAACTGAATCTACAAAGCAACTTGGAAGGTGGTGTACGAGAATAACCGCCTTCTCTAACTTAGTTTTTGAAGGCATAATGCTTTTTTGCTTACTGGGGTCTATACAGGGCCCTGTGCCCATGGCGTTACATGAATATCAGAATAACACCACGTAACGCCTCCCATGGCTAGGTCAAAACGGCGCTTCGAATAGCGAAACTAATTGCCGACACAAACGCGAAATATATCGACTTAGATCTTCTATAATAGAGAAGAAAAGTTTTGATTTTACTTACCAGCAATGTTCCTGAGGCTCTCAATTTTCCCTTTTCTGCTTCACATCCGACATGTCTGATGAATGATCTGAAAATGGTGAATTTTAAGAAGAAAACCGACGCTTATCAGACTCGTAGGTCGACAGCTTTCCATCGAATAACCAATAGAAAAAATGCTATGAAGTTTTGGTACAGAATTGTCACTTTTGTAGGACGAGGTCAATTCATTGACCGTGTGTACACAGGATGAGTGGCGCCACCCGTAGGAAGAAACCATTCAGCCACACACTGCTAAACTACACTACCACCAGACATTGGGTGATTTCAAGTTTGGTGTTGACCTTTTGGTGTTGGTGTTAGGCTGATTTTTACATCAACGCAGCTTCAAATTAAAAATAAAACTGGTCTTGGGACAACTGTCACTTGGAGTTGAGCAGTCAATAATGTCATTTGAATCACTTTTGTAAACTCAGATTAGGTGTTGGAGCTATGGAAAGCAATCAAAATTGTGCTTCTAACACCAACACCAGCACCAACACTGAACTTGAAATCACCCATTGTACTCAGAACTAAAAATGGAAAAAAAAAAAAATAAATAAAATTTCACTTGCCAGCGTGTTGGGCAAACCCAGAGCATAGGGGGACGCAACTTTTCGTCACTTCCGGTTTCCCACGGTCGCTACCATTTTAGAGTGGTGAAAACAAATTCGCTAGCGCATAGCATAGCTAGGTGAACGCCGTATCACGGCGACACACTGATTATCCCTTCTAACATCAGTATTATTTCGTCAATTTTGCTGAGTTTTGTAGCTCAAAATGTCACTTGACTACATGGAAAATCTGTATAACGATGCAAGGCATCGTTATAAAGTGAAATAAGACTCTGAACACATTGGGCTGGAAAGTGCCCTTATAAGCATCCAGCAGATGTTTGGATAGACAATCCAAAGGCTTGGCCACACATTGAAATGAATTAAAAAAAAAAAATATTAGAAGTGAGTGAGAAGGTTGGAGTATTAAAGTTAATTTAGTATGTGAGTGTTGATTTGAGTGGTGATTGAAAGGATCAAGAATATGAGAGTAGGCAGAGGAGGTACATGTGTAATGAGAGATTGATAGAGATTGATCAGAAAGATAAAATTTTCCTTTCTTTTTTTTTTCGTTTTCACTACTAACATTTCCTTTTTCTATTTTCTATCTTTCCATCTTTTAAAAAATTCTTGAATCTCCTGTCACTTAGTTTTTTCCTTACTCTGCAACTTAGATGGATAAAAGCCATAACAGATGCGAGATTGTGACATACCGGGTGGGGGGGGGGTTGGCAGGTGCCCCAAGGGTAAATTTTGTTTTCCTTTTACTCTTCCCATCCCTTTCTCTTGCCTTCTTTTCCTAAGGGAGTATCATACTTTGTGGCAAATGCGAAAATCAATGAATATGTTCAAATTGTCTTTGCATGTTCTTTTGGAGAAGAATTAATTATGACAAATATATGCAAATTCGTATTGACTTTTTACAAAACCCAATATTCGCTAATATACGTTCACCGCTCAGTGTGATACCCCCTCAAAGGTTTCTTCCTTATTCTCTTTTGTAAATTTCTAATCACCCTCTTACCGTTCTTCACTTCTTCATATCCAACTTGATTCTTCTCTTATCTTTTTCTTCATCTATTCTCTTCCTTATTCAACTATCGAGCGAAAAAATATTTGTTGCTAGTTTTATTTTTGTCTTTAGAAAAATTCTTTAAAAAGGTTTCTCTCTGTCTCTCTCTTTCTTCATTTCTCTCTTTCAAAATGATTTCAAATGAAACGTTGCTTTTTGCTTCTTCATATCCAACCTTCAAGTGCAACTTTATTCAACTCTCTACCCTTTCTCACCACTTTTACTTTGCATTCTTTCCAACACAGTTATATCACAAAAGAGAAAAAAACAAAACAAAAACAAAACAGAATAGAATTATGTGTACAAAAATACATGTATTTAAACCCAGGTTCAGAATTGATTAAAAAATTTAACCATCAAATCAAATGCAATACACTCTACAGACTTTATTAAAACTAAACTTAAAGGAAACTGAAATGTCTTCTTTTTCCCCAAATGTCTTTAACATTTATTAGAATTTTACATTCCGATCTACCATTTCATAATAATAGTTTGTCTACAATTAATTACACAGGCTACAATTTCCTTACATCAAGTTTTAACTGTAACCTTAATTCTTAGCATGATATGTGAAAGCGTCACCAAGATGTCCATGCATTTTTTTCTTTTTCTTTTCTTGGGGGGGGGGGGGGGGCTGGGCACTAAGAGATTCACCATTGTAATGAAAAAAAGGTATAAAAATGGGCTTGTACATAACGAAAAATGACAAAACAGTATGTTTGCTCCCTTTTAGGAAATTTGTAGAATGACAATTTTTCTCCCCATTTGAAGTTGTGATTTGTGCAAAATGCAAATAGGCATAGACCTAAGTGTCTGTTGTTTGATAGATCGGATATTGGAATGAAATTTTAGCCGTGATCATGCTGCAGTACAGGAAGATTAAATATTAAACATACATGGTCTACATGCTACCCAGTAATTGTCAGTTTGTGTTTGAAAAAAAGATGTTTTCAACAATTTTCTATTTGGCGTTCCAGAGGTGTCTTTTTGCACCACAGCATTTTTCTAACCTACGTCTTAGTATTGTTCGTTTCATATGCTATTTCTTTCTGCCATCAACATGCTTGAAATATTGCATTTGGAGCATGAAACTGTCGCCCATGAAAATGCAGCTAGACAGAAAATTTCCAGGGAGTGTCATTAATATGCTGCCCTCTCATTACATACGGCAGCATACAAAATATGCACCGCCTTAAATCAATTACCAGTAGATGACTTGATTCTTCAAAAACATTTGCTTTTTGCACAGTAGAATAATGAAATATCTTATTTCCATTTTCAAACCATTTCTTCAGTTGGATCTCATTAACTTGATGAAGTTTCTTTTAAATATTCATTTCTTCTGAAAATACTGACAGATTGGAATCCATTGCCTGAAACTATAGTAAACACCCAAAACCCCAAATTATTCAAAGCTTCATGTAAACTGGAGCAATATTACCAATAATATTATTTTCACTATATTTTTGCGCCACCGACCCTACTTGCTTACTCCTTGATCCAGATCCAGAGAAGTGAAATTTTCAGATTTTTTTTTTTTTTTAATTAGCGATCTTGCTCCTCTGAAGCTCACACATGAATTCAGGAGCACTAGTTGCCTGTTTTTGGCAGTATGATGGGAGCAAGGTTCGTATAACTTTGGTCCAACATCATAGGGGCAAGTACTGAAGTACATGTTTGACCCAGCTTAAGGGATCGAAGGTTACATGTATATCTAACAGACCCAAGTACATGTCATGTATCTAATTACGGTGACACGACATATGCTCCGCCGACATATGCTCCGCCGACAACTGCTCCGAAAATTCCGACAAGTGCTCCGCGGCAATTGCTCCGCGACAATTGCTCCGCCGACATTTGCTCCGCCGACATATGCTCCGTCGACATTTGCTCTGCTGACATTTGCTCCGAAACGACGACATTTGCTCCGCCAACATTTGCCTCCACCGACATATGCTCCGAAATGACGACATTTGCTCCGACGACATGTGCTCCGCCGACAATTACTCCGACTAGATATTTGCTCCTCCGAATTATGCTCCTTCCAATTATTTCGACAATAATGTGACAGCTGCCTCGTCGACAATTTTTATGTATATAATGACCTCTATGACCTTTGACCATGAGACGCCAAAATCTAATCGGATCATTGTCCCTCCCATATGCATGTGTGAGCCAAGTTTAAGGTTGATCCGTCAAACAGTTCTGTTATCGCGAGAAAGGAAAACGGGACGGACGGACGGACAAACCTATAACATAATGCCTCCGGCATCTACCTTAGGTGGGCGGAGGCATTCCTACTTTCTATTCTCTTTAAAACACCTATTAGGGGCAATTTTGACATACCGCAGTATTTTTATCTCAGTGCATACTACTTTGCAGTTTAGATCTTCTCTGATTTACTATGAATACTCTGATTACGTAGATTTATTTAGATTGATAATTACAAAAGCAAGCCCTAAAATTCATTAAATGGTGTCGATGGAGCAATACACGTATAGTCACCGGTTCATGTGTCGTGGTTTCCGAATGTATTTCGGCGGAGAAATTGTCACAATCAGGATCAATTGTCGCAGCAGCGTAGAATTATCATTAATTTATTGGTGATTATGATTAATTCGGAGGAGCAAAATTTGTCTGCGGAGCAGATGTCGTTTCGGAGCAAATGTCGGCGGAGCAAATATTGGCGGAGCAAATATGGGCGGAGCAAATGTCTGCGGAGCAATTGTCGCGGAGCAATTGTCGTGGAGCACTTGTCGGAATTTTCGGAGCAGTTGTCGGCGGAGCATATGTCATGGAGCCCTAATTACGCATGAAGGTAGTGAATATACACACACACCAAAACAAAAAGCAAAAAAAAAAAGAAAAAAAACTGCTAAGAGGTCATTATGAGCTGGAAGAAAAATATGAATGGAGCATCTGGAACAGATCTGTAGATTCAAGTGAAAATGAAAAAACTTATTGTATTTTTTTGTAAAGCTTCTGTATTATGTCATTAATTCAGTCATAAGCTCATAAAACAGCTTCAATAATGATCCAATTCAAACCATCTTCATTGTCCATTTTAATTATGCTTTTCCAAACTGGAATGGGAGGAGAGTTACAATATACTTGAATGAAGATATTGCTGGCTCAGTGAAAGTCTTGATCACCTTTTCTGTACAAGCCTATAAAGTGCATCAAGAGATCCTAATGGGGACCTGTTTCATAAAAAGTTGCTATGATAGCAACTCCTGCTGGAATGGTAACTACCATGGCAACAGTGAGAATTCTGCTTCCTGATTGGCTGTTATGATGGAAGTTGCCATTCCAGCAAGAGATTTTAACAACTTTTTTATGAAATGGGGCCCAGGGATACTAGTTTCAGGCAAAAGCCTGCATTCAGGCCCTCGCAATTTATTTTCATGTCATAGTTTGGGCACTTTTGTACCAAATGTTTTGTGCTAGATGATTTTTGCAGGTCCTTTGATCATATCCAACTGGCATCCCTGATACACAATAATGTTGTGAATATTGCATTTTGAAATTTTCATTCATGCGACTATAAAGAGCAAATGAGAACTAATTCTTATCAGTGTTTTTCATGATCCAGGGAAAAGAGTTCCAAATGCAGATAGAGCTTCCAGATAACAAGGACATCCAACATGCCAGGTAAAAAGACAGAATAATATAAGCAAGTCCAAGTGTTTTGTAACATATTTACCAACAGCTTCTAAGAAATTTTTAGTATGTGTGGAAGCCTGGTTGGAGCTCAGGTCAAACAAATCTTCAAGTAAAATGTCAATTCATTCTTTCGACTCCATGATGTCATTCTATTGTGGTCCTATGTAAGGTATGGGACATACCTGGGGGGGGGGGGTGTTTCATAAAGCTGTTCGTAAGTTACGAACGACTTTACGAACGACTGGAACATGTTCTTTGGTGCTAATCAGATTCTCATTCATTTACATGTAGCACAAGAAGGTATCACCAGTCGTGCGTAAAGTCGTTCGTAACTTCCAAACAGCTTTATGAAACACCCCCATGGTACCTTGCACTTACCGTATACTGGTATAACCTAATTTCCCTTACAATGTTTATGGAATCCCTTTTGTCAATACTTAATGGTAAGTGACTTCATACGCAGTGTGAGTACTGTTGTTTTGAAACTTGAATGGTATCTCTCTCCAGTCATATGAGCTTGTGGGATAAATTGTCTTTGGTATCCACCAAGTCAGTTACAGTGCCATTGCTTAACACAGTTACCCAACTTGTGCATGGAAATCGACATGATTTACGTAAGATTGCTTTCTGTTAACAATTTAGTAATTGCCGATACCTTTTTTATAGTCAAACCAACCAGACCGACAACAGCCTGAACAGTACTGTTGGCAGAGAATCTGTTACTTTGGCTGAGTCACTAATACTTGAATTTTAGACTTGGCTGTTATAGAGTTTCTTGGTAGACTAAGATGTTTTATTGTTTTAGATCTGTTTGCATCCACGCTTTTGTATTCACAGAAAAAAAAAGGAAAAATAAGATTTTTTTTCATGCAGTGTCTGGGGAGATTGGAAATTGGTCCGTCATCTCAGCAAGGTTCAGAGCATGCTTGAAAGCAGACTGAAGTCAGCAGTAGACCCCAAAGCCTTCATGCAGGAAGTATGCAGTCTCTTTGACAACATCAAGGCAAGCAAGACTGGTACCTCTTCTCACGGGGTAGCAGACGAATCACCACTCTATCAAAGGCTGGTTGAAGAACTGGAAACATTGGGTTGGGAAATGTAAGCACTCTGTTTTTCTCTGTGATGATGTAATGTGTATGATTCATCTGTGTAGCTTTTAATATTATTGATAGGTACCCAATCATCACCCGTTAGAAATGATCAAATGTGTGGGTAATTAAAAGTCAATTTTAATTCATTATTCTTATGTTTCCTTCAGTTTTCAACCATTTGTTTCATCATATTGCCAGCACATACAGTAGTGGGTTTGATTATGCTGTAAAGACGAAAGCATAGACCTAATATTCCCTGACAAAGTGAATTGTCCAATCCCAAAGTGATTTAGTTTTCATGTGAATAGCCAATAATCAGACACATTCAGGGTATTATACAAGTTATTGGGAAACTTTAAAATCTGTAAATTTGAGGGGGAAAAAGTAAGCAGTGTAGCCACAAATGAATAGATGATGCAAGAAATCTGGGATGTAAATTGTGAGAAGTGTTGTAGCTTGGTGCATTTGATAGGAATTGTATACCTGCATGACTGGAAATTTTCAGTCACTCTGTTGTCTGTTATATGCTGGAAATAGAAGGTGTTGCATGGAATTAGTCTATGCATACATGTTGACTTCAATTCATAAAGATTAGAATTAGAGATGACTTAGAGATGAAGTCTGCATGATTTCCAATATGACCCTTGCATTCTAAGCAATGTAAAAGTAAACCTAATCATGTTATTCTCTACAGGGTTACAGACCTAGGGTCAGATTTCAGTCAGTTTGAGCTCACCTGCAACTACTCTTCAGATAAGACACACAACATCACTGTCCAGGTGCATTCAGAGGTGAGCATAGATCTGCAGAGATTGTCTTAGACACTATTGATCTTTAGAACCTTGACCTTGATCAGTGATGTTTCTCTTGCTCTTTATTAATATCATTTTGTTTTACTTGTTTGAAAGCCCTTCTCTTGACATTGGTTCCTTTCATAATCAATGTTCAGTACTATAGAAGTTTAGAGTGTAATGTAAACCAATAAACTGATGTTGGGGGGGGGGGGGGTATTCGTGGCCCGGGGGGGGGGCACTCACATAGTGTGGTGGTGGTACGGGGACGTGCCGCTTTGACGCCCCCCTTTTTCAGACATCGATTTCCGTTCCAAAGCATAGCATTTTCTTCTTATCAAGGAAAAAAGAAGAAAGAAATCCGTTCCAAAGCAGCATGTTTTTTGTTTTGCCGTTCCGGCTTCATTGCTCTGTTTAAGGAGCTTCATTTTTGGTGAAAAGCAGCCCGGGGGGGGGGGGGGATGGTTTCATACTTGTCTGTTTGCCAATTGTTATCTATTTGATCTTTTACAACACATATAGATAAATTGCATGTCAATCAGTTTGAAAGAATTTATCATTTTCTGCAACCATTTTCTGCACCTACATGTATGTGAGTGTTTACATGTAACCTGTTACTGGCAGTAAAGTTTGTAGACCAGGGCCCCGTAACACAAAGATTTGCAATCAATCACAAAGTTGTAATAGCCAATCAAGACCATTGTGTCATGTGCATCTAGTTCAAAATTGGACCCTGGACCAATCAGAATGGTTGTTTTTTTGCAATTGATCGCAAACCTTTTTGTTATGGGCCCCTGCTGTCATCTGTATGATACTGTGAATTTGAGGCTTTTTCATCCAGTACCGTACCCTAATCAGAATCTGCAATATCAAATCTGTTATGTTACATAATGATTTTGCATTTGCACACATTTTAGAAATTCATGAAAATAATTATGAAGTGTTTGTAAGGTTTTATTGTAGCTCTTGATAATGATTATATTGCTTTCCCTGCAGAACCAAGCAAATCCTGCAGTTTGTTCAACTAACCTACCAGAAGATTTTCATTTGCATTGGAAACCAAAGGTAGGATGGTATGGGTAATGTCAGAGACAGTTAGGTTGGGAGGGGGGGGGGGGTGTTGGACAGATGTTCAAGTCATAAAATCAATTCAAACTTTGTGCTAGAATTAAGAATAAAGAATAAGAGTATCAATATCTTGTAAAAGCAAAAATAACACAAGAAACCAATTTTGCATCTTTTCTTTAGAAGATTTGATGTACTATTTTTCATCCCTTACTTGGTAGATTATTACATATGATATTGGTACTAGATCAAAATTTTCATAACCTAATGAGTTCTAGTACACCCCACAGAAAGGTATATCAAACTGATTCATATACAATTTTGCCCTATGGAATTTACTGACATACATGTACAGTTAACACTTCATTTTGCAATATGTTGGTTACAGGTATTTGTTTTGAAATAAACACAAGAAAATTCAACAAATCATTTTTTGTTCCACTTCTAATGATATTCTTTTTGCTTTCTAAATCATTTGACAAACAATTATGACAATTATAAGGCAATATTTATATGATGCATTAAAAATTATCCCTCTCTAATTTCCCACTTTTCTTTTTGTAGCTTGATCTACATGATGTAATCTCTCAGTTTGAAGCATTCCTGTTGAAGTATAGATCATTCTGGAACGAGATGGCAGAGATAGACGACAGTACATGGGTTCTAGAACCAGAAAAGACAGGACCAATGGATACCAGCCGCAGAATAGCTTTAGGTAGGAAAGAGAATTCATAGTGTTATGCTTAATCAGTTTGAAGCATGAGTGAAGTATAGATCACTCAGTGTGGAGGTGGCAGAAATCAATACATGGGCTTTACGGGTGATGATTTTCCGGTTAAAATATTGCCTTTTCCATTTGGGAAAACAGAAAATTCTGTTTGAAAGGGACTTGCAAATGGAAATCCTGTTTGGCCATAAAAACTGTACACATCAAATTCCATTTACATGCCAATGCATTAAAATTCATATAAAAGTATGAATATAATTTTTACGCCTCTGCCGGAGGCATTAGTTTGAATCATGATTTCTGCTTGTACATACGTAGTTACAAGGTCTGTGTTGGAGGGGAAAAAAATTAATCGTCTTGTATTTTTGTGGGAAGAACATGTCACCTACATTTCCAGGGACTTTCAAAAAGTCACATCACTAAAACTAGGTCACCTGAATAAAGCCAGCCTTGCCTGGCATTGTAACACCACAATGGCTTATAACTAAATGTACATCGCTGCAAGCGCAATCCCAAAACAGCTGGGGTGAAATGCATAGAGTGAATGGTTCTGTATCCTTTTCTAAGACTTCCAAAGAATGAAAATGATGAGATATTTTTTGTTTGTTTTTACTGTATATACAGTTTATTTCTGAGTCATTTGTTGGAAAAGGAGATTTTCCATGTTTTTCCATTTGAAAATTAGTTTTTTCTGTTTCAAATGGTTGTGTCTGTGTTTTTTTGTCCATTTTCCAAGATCACAGAAAATCATCACCCCTACGGGTTCGAGAACCAGAAAAACAGGAATAAATGTTGAATAAAAGCTTTTGATTAGATAATAATCAGTGATCACTCAGTTTGATAAAAATATTTTTAATTATAACTTCTCCTGAAGGGAGGCATCAGAGAAATGGAAATAAATGGGTTCTGGAACCAGAAAAAAACAGGACCAATAAATGGCTTGAGGATAGCTTTGAGAATATGGTTTCAATATCATTGGTTGATTAATAATTAGGATATGACAGTTTACAATATAGCATTTTTTTGTTTTATATTATTTAAGTCATTTTATGTTATTGTGTTTTTTCTGTATGTTTTTCTTGCAGGTAACAACTTCTCTCTGCAGATTACAGTTGATCCCCTCCATCCCCGTATGTTACCCCAATGCAGATTCTTAGGAGCAGATAATGGTAAGTACATGTAACCTGAGGCAGTCAGGATATATTGCAGTGTTTAATGCTTCCATAAGGGGTGGTGATAGTGGGAGGATCAAAGAGGAGGAAGGGGGAGGGGCAACAAGACACTGTTCAGGCTGTCATGTACTCACGAATGCAAAGTTTTACTACGTGGAAAAGAAAAATTGTTTTGCGGTATTGCTTTCTCACATAATAAACAGTACTTCAGCTTTGAAATATATTATGGGAATCTGTAAACCATAAGTTTAATATAAGTGGAGATTCCACTGTGTGTTTGCAAGAGCTAGAGATTGCAATTTTCCCAGAGGGCTTTTAAGGGTTTGCGATCTTAGGAATCCTTGTTGAATAATTTTTAAGGAGTTGCCACAAATATAGAAATATAATGAAAATCGATGTATATAAAGATTTGACACTGCCTATCACCCCTCTAAGAGTGAATGATAGTGTGGATGTTAAAATCAGACGTTGATTTGCCTGTGTTATCAAAAGTACTATAAAATGCATGTTCCATTCAGTAAATGCAAAATTTTCTTTTCTGAGGTTTTTTGTTTTTTTGTTGTTGTTTTTGTTTTTGTTTTTGTTTTGTGTATCACTTCAGTTTCTTAAGCCTACATATAAACCTTAACCACCAGCATCATGTAATTGCTGTAAGTTACAATCTGCTCCAGGGTATGCTTTGCATTTCTTTATAGTGCTTTTTGTATCTCTTATATATGAATAATTGATTAATCAATTATGTATTCCTTGGTTGATAATCTTGGCTCTTCAGGTATCAAGATACCTCTTTTGCTGTTGGAACCAATTGCTGTTGGAATCAATTGTTCACTATCACCAAGCCTGCAGTAAAATTCTGATGACCTTCTCCACCTTTTGCGTTGAAGTCTTTAGTGAATATTTTGATATCTGTAGATTTGCACGTTGATAGGACTTGGTCCAGCTGATAGTAGAATCTATCAAGTTCTTCATCTGTTGCCTCAGAAAAGGGGGTGTGATACCTGTCATTTAACAAGTGCTATTTCAATTCAAATTTATGTGGTTCTATCTCTTGTTTGATGAACTTTAGTTGGCCTGATTTATACCAAGCTCTCACTCTCCATGTTACTATTTTGGTGTACAGCAGTAGTGGGGTGACGCTGCGAGACCACCTGCTGGTCATGAAGCATTTGACGAAGCCAAAATTTTTATTGGAAGATTGATTTGTGCTGTTCTGCTGCTTCTGCATATTTTGTTGCGGTCACGTTTGCATGATTTTACTGGGGAGTAATACCAAAGTAGTTTCCTGTTGCTTTCTTCATGTGTTTTCACAAGGCATGTGATCCTAGCCATTGTCTCTGAAGATATCATCTGCCTGACATTGACAGAACAGGAGCCAGAAACTGTTATGTCCACAACCTGCCTTCAGTCCCCTCCACTGCCCGCTTCCCATGGTTTCTTTGCCATAACCCTGGCCAGGGGAGCTTACTGGGTGCTGCACCTTGTTCACAGGTGACCCAGGGATGCAGTTTAACATCTTACCCAGGACACTCTGGTTTCAAAGTAGTGACCATGAAAAATATGTTTGTCCCTATTGGTAGGGTAAATAACTTGCTTGTGGTGAATCATCCTTTGGATGCAGTATGCAGCATTTACAATATGCTAATAACGTAAGCATGGAAGGTAGCAACAAGATCTAATCCAAGATATGTATGGTGTCCTTGTTTGTTATTTTCTGCTTGTATAAATCACTGATAGTGCTGTGTGGGCTGTTTTACCATGCAAAGGCAATCTTAATATCAATGGAACCTTAACAATCAACGCATAAATTGCTTGAACATGCCATGGTGAACAATAGTTCAGTGAGAATGTTTCAATGTTATTTGAAAAAAATATTGTATGAAAATTTGTTAATTCAAAATCTTGATTTGGGTTCAATTTGTAATCTTTCAAATGCCACATGACTTCAGAAGAGTTGACGCAATTTTCACAAACTGATTTTTTCAAATAGGAATGAAACTTGATAGAAAAGTTTGTATTAAAGCACCTCCCAGTCTGTAATTTGATGGCCATGTGGCAGGCATGGATTATATACAGAGGAAAATGGTCATCAGTTTTGTGACGAATGACACGTAATTTTGACCAGCCTTGACTACACTGTAATTAAGTTTTGAAATACAGATACAAGCAAGTCGAGTGGAAGCTCTTTCATCTCACATGTTGCTAATCTCATCTAATATATATTGCTTATGATTGTATTGGGATAATAACCCACCAAAGCTGGGATCTCGACAGAAAAACTAAGCGACATGACCAGATATAATTTCTTATACCTTTCTGATACCTAGGACTTACCAGCTGGTTATTCTTTGTCTGTTTGTCTGGTTTGTTTTCAGTCATCAATCCTGTTCGTAAGCGCCTAAATACCAACCTTCATACATGGGACAACCAATCATCCTTGTTAACAAACTTACATAATGTCCTTCAAGTAGACTTCCCCAAACCAGCAGAATCGCAGCTAATGGTAGGTATATCTTACCTTTGGAAGTTGACAGAGATACATCTCTGGAAGTTATTCCTTATTGATCAGTTGTCTCATAGAGAAAATTCATTAGTCCCCTTAAGCTTTTGTATCTTCGCATTGTTTATGATAAATATCTTTTATCTTCTAAACTTGGGTTATCTGTAGATTGTTTCAAATTGGATATTTAATTGTATGATTAGAATATTAAAGAAACAATGTGTAGGTATTGTAATACAATGTGCATTTTTTTTTTTAATGAAAAAGAAACCCGTTATGCAGTGTCTGAAGACATAAACCATTTAATACAGCACTGTGTGCAATTCGTAGCCCAAAGGATATTACTTCTTACAAGTCCATTTTACACCAAGTAAAGCTATCCACTTGAAATTTAAGGCAGGAATTTGGGGTTAGAAATACATGTATGTATGAGTAAAGAATAAATTTGGGCATTCAAAACTTTTCAGGTGAAACTATTTGCCATACCCTGCATGTATGCTAATCATTCCGGATATTCTATCGATAAAACTTTCTTATGGAGCACTTTTCTGGATTATAAAAGTATTCCCAAAATGTGACTATTTCATGACATATACAAGAGAAGCATCTTTATATCTTGTCAACAGACATTCAGTGGTTATATTATATTTTATCATTCTCTACGTTCATTTGACAGTTATGACACTATTTATGTATTTTTTTCGTATTGCAGGACTTTAAAGAGGAGTGTGGAATATGCTACTCCTACAACCTTGACTCTGTCATTCCTGATCAGGTCTGTGATAATCCTCATTGCAACAAACCATTTCATCAGACTTGTTTATATGAGGTAAGGTATTACCGGTATCTGAAGCCCATCGCACACTATGCGATTGGTCTACGATTAGATTTTTGAAAAATTTGTAATAGCACAATTAGCACTTTAGATGTAAATTCATACATGCTAAAATCTTAATGCTCAAAGTTCTGAATAGTCTTATGAATATCAATATTGAAATTCCTGGTTATTAGGAGCCTCCTCATAAAAAAAAAATACCGGTAGCGATTCAAAGTGTCATAGTTGTCATGCTTTGAAACAGATTTTGACCTTTACTCAAACTAAAAGGCTTGTTGTAAATTACAAATTTTGATTTTAGTCTTCCTGTCATTATTCTGAACCTCAATGAGGATCATTCTATTTGTTCAAAATTTGTTATTTAATATTCAATGCAAAATGCGGTTTCTTCTGATTGCAGCGAGATCGTGAAGTGTGCAGTGGGCTTTATCTGTACCATGTGATATGACAATATAGAATCAATGCTTTATTTTCTCTGTGTTTTGGAAAGAAAATTATGTACGAAGTTATAAACAAAGTAGCTTGTTACTTAACAATGAAATTATTGATGTATTTCATTTCTGTTTGCTTTATTGATTGATTACTTAATTACTTACATTCACATTTTGAAAAAAAAATATTTTGTGTTACTGAGGAAAGTGAGTACGGTAATTCAATAGAAATTGCTAAAGAAATTCAGCAATTCCAAAAATTATTTGAATGTAAATAACATCTGGAAGTATATATTATGTGCATTGTGGGTAATGATAGGTTCGTGTTTTTTTTTACCTTTTTTTTTTACATACATATCATTTAAAAGACTTTTAAATCAGTGAGCATTATTTGATAATGAATTCCATAGTTTAGCTCAAGCATTACTAAAAGGCTGGCAGAGGAGTTGGAGAGTTCATACTTAACCATGAAAAAGAATGATAGACTATCTTTCCATGATATTCTGACTCCACAGTCTATGAAATAGCTCCATAAAATTGGAAAATCTGTACAATTGTTTTGTAGGAAGCAAATGAAATTTTTCTGTCCAAAAGGAAAGAAATGAAGGTGGATAATACAGTTACAGCAGACAAATTGTTAGGCAAGTTTCAAAATGTGGTTGCAGGAAAAGAAGGTAAGTCTAGACATCAGTTTACAAAAACCTAGTAAGCAGAACTTGTATTTTTTATTATTTTCCCTTTCTTTCTATCCTCAGTGGTTACGTGCCCTGCCATCAAGCTACCAGTCCATTACAGGAGTAGGATTCAACATCTTGTATGGAGAGTGCCCTTACTGCACAAAGCCAATATCAGTGAAGAAAGTCATCGAGAGATAGCAAAGAGTTTACCATTCCGTTATCCACAATGGAATACCTGTTGTTTGAGCATCTTATATCAAGTGCAATCCTGTTCTTTTCTGTTTTGTTTACTGTAATTTGTGTTTGTGCTAATGCAGTCAAATTGTTGGTAAATTGTTATTTGTTCTCTAAAATATCTGCAAGCCAGAAATTTGAGATTGTAAGAAAAATCATTTCCGACTTGTATGTCACCCTTCATGCCATTTGCATAGTGCTTTATTTTGAAAGAAATCACTGTCATTTGCAAATACGTGTACAGTGTATCTCAAATTTTGAAGGAGGAAAAAAGAATTAAAATCCACAAATACATGCTTTATATGGATACTGCAGTTCAGGCCGACCCTGAATTAATCAATCAATGAAAATTGATAACTGTTAGTCCTGTTGTTTTTGAATTATAGAAATTTATCGAACCTTTCCACAAAAGTTGAACGACACTAGTTACATGTGTATGCCAAAGGCTGATACTACCTTGAAAACCCGATAATGTACCCATTGTAACACGTAACTTTCAAAATATGCATAACTTAATATTTATGATCCACTACCTTACTCTATTTCTCCTGCTTTCACACCAGTCAAATTTTATACATGTAACATTTGTCTATTAATAGACTTCACACTTCATACCCTCATTTCATTCTCTCTCTCTCTCTCTTTCCTTATCTATTCCTTTTTAATCATTTTTCTTTTTTCTCCTCTAATCATCATTCTTGTTTCCATAACTTTCATCACACCTCATTGATTTCTAAATAAAAGAACAAGAAATAAACCAATCAGAGTCAGAATGTCATTTTAATTGTGTACAAATCTGCATAAGATGAATAGTTCCATTATACCAATCACCTATTAAAGACAGGATACATTATTGATGACAACTTTCTTACACAGATAAATATTTACATTTACACTGCTACCATCAAAACAAACTTGGTTCCTGTACATGTATCTAAACTTTCAAGAATTTTTAAAGATATTTTTTAGAATCAAAGCAATTTTGTCAACATAACTATTATAGCATTTAATAAGATAAGAGACCTGCATTCAACCAAAAGCTCCCCTCTTTGTTTGGAAATTATGAAGGGGCAGTATTTCTTTTCTTCAAACAGGGTTTGTTGAGAACACTTACAAATCATGTTTTTCCTGTATTTTGTTCTGTCATGATTTATTATTTCATATATAAACTCATCCAGTCTCCTAGCCCATCATATTAGTAGAAATGTGTTTTCTTCCAAGACAAAAATACATTTGCTGCTGGCTATAATGTAGATCAAATACACTGTATAAATGCCTTCACTATTTTTACTCAGAATAAAGGAAACGAGAGTCCATGAATCTTGATAAAGATTGCGAGGCCTGGGCACCGTTTCATGAAAGTTGTCAGTCTCTGATAATTACCATAGTAACAGTCAGTGAACATGTGCTTCTCGGCCAATCAAAACCAAGGATTTTAATGAAATTGTCAGAGACTGACAACTTGTCAGTGCTGACAACTTTCATGAAACGGTGCCCTGAATTCTTAGCAAGCTGACCGTGAGTGGAGCAGATTAACATGAAATAGTGAAAGAAGACAGTGTATAAAAGAAAGAGGCTTAAGTTACAGACATACCAGTAATCAAAATTTAAATCAGTGATATAATAATATACCGGTAGTAATTCACAAATAAAAAAATCCTTGCTATGAAAAAAGTTGATCATGAATGAAGCAGATAACAAGCAACAGTGAAAGAAGACAATGTGAAAGAGAGAGAGGTTTAAAGGTTACAGTAAAAACCAAAAATGATTTATGCCTACTAAATATAATGGATGCATAAGAAAAATCAAGAGGAGTGAGTATGACCAGGGTCCGATAAATGATTACATCTCACTCTTGATTGATGTTTACATGGATATAGTGGAAATTTGATATGAGCTCTGGGGCCCCGACTTACAAAGAGTTGCGACTGCAGTTTGGAAATTGATTGCAACTGTGTACTTAAGTTATAGGAATTAAGATCAATATCACAGTTGATCCGAATCGATAACTCTGTGTAAGACGGGGCCCAGATATATATATCAATATTCCTTATATAACAAGGAAATATTCCGGTCCCAGCTCTTTATATTTTATTGTTTTTTTAAACCTGATATAACCAGATTCCTGCTATGACAGGTAAATGTCATGGTCCCAAGGACCTCGTTATATACTTAGTTTCCACTTTCCACTGTATCTGTACTTTGGGTTTTAATAGCACTTCTTCATGATATACCGATATTTATTACTTGTTGGTCCAAAACCCAGAATTATCCATCCTGCTTTTTTGACAAGGTCTACATTAGAATACCAGAAAGGACTGGTGTGAGGAGACATGGTGTGTATGCCAAGTTGTAACTTGAATCAAAATTGCTTTATATATGCATTGAATTCCGTTTTCTGTTCCCTTCTGTTCTGGTTATTTGCTAGTAATGAACTGACAACTGTTCTATCTGTATGAGGCATGCCAATGCATGCTGTACAGATTTAGAGGGCTAGACTCTACAATTGATATCGTTGATTGGTCGCCTGTGGTAAATTCGCTTTTCTGGTTTTCAGTCGCATTTTCAAATAGAAATTCTAAAATATGATGGTTGTTTACGACAGATTAATAAAAATTAAATTTGAAGATTAATTCAAATATCATTTCTTCCACCCCCCTCTCAAAAAAGTGAGGGGATATATCCCCCCCCCCCACCCCGGGAATAATGCCAATGCCCTGATCTCACAAATGGATACAGGCAGAGCGAGTGGCTGATGTGACTCACATGCCAGTCTTATACCTTTAGTTGTTTCTTGTATTTAGGCTCATACTCTCATAGGCTAGTGACCATCACTGAAATTTGCTAGTGATAAAAAGTTTCCTAGAAAGTGTAATAGTACAAAAGATATTAAATGCTATATACAGTAGTGACAAACAATGGTCTTGCATAGTTCAATAAAAAGGAAATGCTATACAGTATGAAAATAGCATTGAACACGGACATAATTAAGATTTTCAACATGCACTTATTGTCACGATATTACAACAGACAATGCTTACTGCAATTTACAGTTGAAGATAAATTTCAGTGTCGTACATGCACTGACATAAAACTCAACTTTATGATACATTAAGAGACAAAAATTATTGTCATGACCATGGCCGTAGCTAGAAAAAAGGAAGAAAATGGGTAAGAAAAACGATGATGACAAGGTAAAGAGAAAAAAAAAGTCTCGGAGAAAGAGCGGTTCTGAGGTTGTGCTTGCGCGGGTACAGTGCAGACGTTGAGATGGGGGGAATGATGGACCATGTCGGGTCAGGAAGGGCTGTCCCAGCTAT
>JAPZVO010000576.1:0-31961 GCA_029962745.1 Echinometra lucunter | reverse complement strand
GTAGTGAACGTAACATTTGTTGTATAATTTGTAAGTACAAGGATAATATGACACAAAGTTCTTAGCACGACATAATAAAGAAGAAATACAAAGTGAAAAAGAAAATGGCTTGTCATTCAGCTCCTTATAAGGTGCTTCGAATCGAGAAGCAAAATGAAATGATATGACGTAAAGCAATGTAGATTAAAAAAATATAAATCTTGTGAATGCTCTCCAAATACTTTACTTGATTTTCTTTTTAAAACTATCTCTCATTCCCTTATTCAATTTCACATTCTTCAGTAACCAAAATGGTGAAGAAATGAATCTTCCGGGGAATCTCTCAGTGTTTGTTTAAAAAAAAAAGTGCATTAGAATCACGGCACTCATACTTTGTCTAAACTATGGCAGTGACTGAAATATAGTAAATGATTCTAAATGACACCAAGTGTATTAGTGTAATCCTAAACTGAACTAAAAGTATCACACTTGTATTTTAAATAATTTCGTTAAGATGGTACAACAGAGTGAGCAAGTTCATTTCTATAACATAATACTCTAAAAAAAAAAAGGTTTAGTGAAAATTCACCCACTTTTGGGTAAAAATGGAACATGCATGTTTGTTGAGGAAAATTTTGTCACGTATAAGGTAAAATGCATGTTTTATGGTAAAATGCATGTTTTATGGATACATACATTCAACGCAACATTGGGAAAACTTTACACAGTATTTGGTATCATTACCCAACAAACATGCATGTTCCTTTTTTCCCCCAGTACTGGGTAAACACTTCTTAGATTGTACCAAATACACTTGTAAAAGTTAAGGAAGAGAAAAGAGCGGAAGGAAAAAAGAAGTAATTAAGGTATATATTGAATTAGGACTATGTTTATGTGACGCGAGTATGCAGTACATTTCGGTATCCAGCATAACCTTTATGCGAATGTGATCCATGGTCAGGTCCCTTGGTACATACACACCTTCACACGCCCACGCACAAAAATGTAAAATAAAAAAAGGCGAACACCATGACTGCGTTTTCGAATCTCCTGTCAATTGTGCAGGATTCTGAGAAGCGCCCAAGTCTTTTAATCATTATTTTTTTTTTTACTCCTAGTCTTTATTTTGTTTTGTTGTGTTTTAGACTGACATAAATTCTGAACAAAGTAATGACAATGAAAATATGAAAACCTCTTCATAACTATCTTTTGAGCCAAAGCATAAAAGCATTGATTTGTATTTAATACTGTATCGATGGTTTGGAGCAACAGTGTGCATGCATGCATCAACTTTCTCTTTAGAATAGGCACGTCAAAAGCATTGTTTTGACGACATTTTTTATATGCTTCTCTTAACTACAGATTGTTCTTATCATTACAATTTCAAACCGATCTGGACTTTATATATTGTAGCATCGTGCGGTTTTATCCAGACTGTAATCACAGTGGTGATTTACTACCTCATGAAAAGAAAAGAAGGTATGTTTGCAAGTTTCTTTATTCAGGTTGTAACCATATAAATACATGTCAGTTTCATAAGTGCCATGCTGTAGACTACTTTCAAATCAGTTGGATATCGGCATCGCATCTTCATAGACATCTGGGTTTTTGAACCCCCTTTTTCATAAACCTCGTTGTAAGGCCTATCAACAAATTACCTCCGAGAGAAAACAAATGCGAAAAAAAGACAATTTAACGTATCAATTGAGAAAATTTTATGGGAAAACATAAGATAATCATTGCTTAGTCAAAAGCATACAAACACATGGCCAGGCATGCCCTGTTTGCTTATCTCCTATTCCGAGGGCGCTTTTTCATAAAAATGCAGCTATAGAAATATCCAATTCTATTCAGATTGTGAGAGTTTCCTTTTGTATTCCATATTACATTGAGTCTTTGCATTCTCATGGTTCAAATTAAAGTATAACACAACATCAGCAGTAAAATGGATCATATTCAAATGGTGATTACCTTGTAACATTTCCTGTATGAAATAGGTTTTGTAGATATCAGGCTGAAAGTATGTCCATTTTCTGATTTAGCTGGATCAGCTGTTTTGAGGATACGAAGTTCTACGAATCTACCAGAAGTTTCTGATCACTCATCCAAATCTAGCAAGGTAACATCAATCTATTTCATGTTTTGTCATATCCCCTTTTTTGAGAATGACGAAAAGGGTAGTGTTCTACTTAATTCACTGGAATCTTTTCTACCGTATCCCCACTGCATTTAAATTTTTTTCATTAATTATAATACTAAATTGTATTTATAAAGCGCTTAATACAAATGTTTGTAAGCGCAAGAAAGAAGAAGAAAATGAAAAGAAAGAAAAATGAAATATTAGCTAAATAAGGACAAACAGAAAAGTCAAATATAACATAGAAAAAGACTAAACGTATAAGAATTGAATGAAATCATCATGAACATTTGTAAATACTAAGCGTGCTAAGATTAAAACATAAAATGAACTTTATTTTCAATTATTCATTACTGTGTCATAACTATAATCCAACAAGTCATTTACATTAAAACATCAAAACAGAAGCATTTCAGAATAATTTAATTAAAGCACATTCAGTAACTTGCATGAATTATCAGTGACCGGGGAGGGGAGGAGAGGGTATGAGTTCACAGCTATGGGGAGAGGTGGGTTTTCAAGAGGGACTTAAATGATTCCAATGATGTTACTTCTCTAACATGTAAGGATAGATTGTTCCATAGCTTTGGGGCAATGACTGTGAATGCACGTTCTCCGTAGCGTGTTTTCGTGCGGGGTCCATGCAAGAGTTGAAGATGGGCAGTGGTATGTCATTTCTGAGTAATATATATATATATAATTCCTTTGTGTTTATCATATTTTAGTGGGTCGATTTTGCTTTGTTTTGTTTTGTTTGTTTGTAAAGCGCCTCAACTCATTACTATTCCTATGAATTGAAAAAGATCAGAAGATATCATTTGAAGATAAGAAAAGATTATTTGTATATAATTTCTGAACTTCAATGAAATGCTATGAAGCACATCATTGTCAACATGGTCAAGCCTTTGTTGTTTTGCTTTTAATTTATAGTCTCTGGATGTCGACGCTGACCAACCAGACAGCACGAATATAATGGTCGATGATCCACTAGCATGTGTTTCTCATACCTACATGGCCATGGAGCCTATCGCACAGTGCAGGTCCACAGCAAGTGTCCTCCAACACGCTTGTAATCCATCTACTTCAAGTGGTGATAGGACATTGTACGTAAGCCCCACACCCACTAGAAAGCTGGTGAAAATGGACTCAGATCCTAAGGAAGAGCCTACTTATGTTAACACTGGGGAGGAATCGTCATATTTTGAAATGAGTAAAGACAATTCAAAGGTCTTTCAAGATCCCACTGATAGTCTTGATGACGTGTTTACAACGTATTTATAAAGACATGTATTTATAAAGACATGTATTTGAGATGCACACAAGTTATATCATGGACATGATAGAACACCGAAATGCTCAATAACATGAGCGAACTTTATACCTGAGTGACTAACGCTGAAAGGTTTCATACCATTTACTTCACCACGATAGCATGGTACTTGATCTAAAAAATAAAAATAAAAAAGAGAGAGAGAGAGAAAAAAAAAAGGAAGATGAACCAAATAATCTGTGTCGCTGATTGTTCCAAATTTTATCTGATGGCAATTGCGACCAGCATTATCTTTTAAACCAAATGTAGCTCACCTGAACATGAGCTGTTCTTATTTGCGCACAAAAAACTATAGTGGTATTTTGTTGTATATGTATGATTTATCTGTTCCTCAAATGGATAGCCCTCTCAACAGAAGTTGATTTTCATAATTCCACAGCATTGCCATTCAAACTACAATAAGCGATGGAAAGTTATATTCCCACTTTTAAAATGAATTCATTACGCCTTTACGGATAGTATTTATGTTAATTTAATGCTATTTGCAAGCCTGTACTTTTAGTGTAATACTTTTGTTTTGCGAATTAAGCAGTGTGAAGACGTAGCACGAGTTTCACTCTTCACAGCAAATATACTGGGATGGAGTCTCATTAATCTCACCATCAATAGGATATAAAGAATATGAAGGGAAATATTGTTCATGAAACAATGGTCCAATTCAAACTCACTACCATTGCAACCATTAGATGGGAGACTAATGACCGGCAATGACCGGGGTAATAATAATTACATGTAAAGCATTTAGAAACGTAGTTGTAAGTTGTAACTATCATTATTATTATCATTATTGATATAAGTATGATAAGTACTTGCTGAGGAAGGGAAATTACGATTTCAAATACAATACTGGATTGAAAGTAGGATTTAATTATCAATGATGCGTACTACTTGAGATCAATCGTGTGAAGAAGGGAAAATGGGATTGATATAATGATGCCTTGCTCTTGCACTTAGTACAGTGTTTTATCTTTAATACTGAATCTGTATACAGTAGATTGTGGGTCGGTTCATGCAATATTTGTGTACACGTCGAAATTGTATATACACCGTACAATAGAATTCTAACGATCATGGATATTTTCATGTACTAGCTCTTTGCCGATTAGATCGAGTTTGAATATATTTGTACGTATAAACTGTAAAACAAATATAGCAAAGGTACAACTATTTTATGTCCACATTAATACATCATAAATGCAAATGCGTTGATAACCTGCAAGCTACAGAAAAAAAGTGCAAAAAATGGCTCTTTATAAAGGACATTGTAATTCTTACATTGTAATTATATTTCCATTCAGTGTTACACTGAGCTATGATTGCTCTTCGAATACCGTACTTCTTTCTTTTCAGTATTTTCATAATGTGCTTGTCTTCAAACCTTACATGTAAACGTATTTATACTTTGAAATATGCACGAAATGCATATCAAAATAGTTCAGAATGCATTCATTAGGATGTTAACGTGTTTGGAACATTTAGCATGTCTAATGACGTCCTACCTATTTGCCTCACTTCTTAAAACCATTATAAGTACCTTGCATTCTCACTTAGGTATGTTGTCGTTTGTATCCCCCTCTCCATTCCTCTTGTTCCTAGTTGAATTCGTTGAACCAATTAATATTGAAAATTTACATAATTTGATAAAACTTTCGTTCGCAAACTTTAGTGGGTAACATTACTAACATTGTAGCAGCATGCATGGAGAGAAGGCAAACGTGCTGATTTATGAGGTGAAATGGTAGAAAATATGTTGGATGGTATCACAGAAGCCTAAATCTTGCAAAAGATTTTGAAAAAAATTATAGTCAGTGGAGAAAACTATGAATGATAATAATTAATAGAGTGAGGGCGTTACCGTGACGCTTCTTTTTCTTTTATTTTCTTTGTTTGCATGTATTCACATCTCAGTTAATATGAGTCGGACTGGGTTTGATTTTTTCACAGATGATTCTCTGTATAAACAAGTAAACTGACATACAATTCATCCTTTCTCTCAGAAGTTTTGTACATGCTAACACTCTTACCCAGTAGATCTAATCTACCTTTAATAAGAAAATGTTCACGCCAAACTTTCGAATTCGAACCTGTCCGCATTTGAGACCTAGAAAGGCTGCATCACTCATTCACTGTATCATGTACTTAAAGGTATAGGTCTACTGGGTAAGAGTGTAGGAAGCGCGAGCATGCAAAAGTGCCGAGTGATGAGGTGAAATGGTGAAAAATATATCAGAAGGTATCACAGAAGCCTAAATATTGCAAAAATTTGGGGAAAATGGTCAGTGGAGAAAACTACATGAATGATTATTGTGTGAGAGCTTTTATTTTCGTTGTTTAAATTTTCATTCATATCTCGGCTAATATGACTCGGACTGGGTTGATTCTAGATCATGAGTTTAAAGGTCAGAAGTCTGAGGAAATTTCATTTTGTGCATGCACACATTATCTTATTTTTGTGACCTTAAGTTGATATAAATTATGTCAAGATACTTATGTTGACTCAGGGTCTCTGTGAAAATGCCTCACAAATAAGCTGCAGATGCCAATACATTTATACCAGACATAAATATATGGAAATATGTGTCATTTTGTGTTGTTCTTGTATATGTACTGCCCAACATTCTGGACCAACAGATACTACAAAAGCGTCTCCTAAAGGTGACACTGTACCTCTATGGGTTAAAGATTAGAATTGGGACAGGCAGGGTGGGAGTGGCGATTCAAGGCTGGATTTTTTTTTTTTTTTTTTTTTTTTGGGGGGGGGGGCTCAGGTCAATATTTTGTTTGTGTTTTGTTTAAAGTCATCACATTCTGGACATGATAAATACAGGTTTTTATTCCCCTCAGGCTTCTCCCACGTGCATGAGAATCTTGCAAGTCATTGCACGCAGTTTTGCATCGATTCTAGCCTACTTGGCAAATTGTTTATTGCAAATTGTTCAATTTTCTATTATATTTTTTTTATTTGATTTTATAACTTTTAAAATTCATTTATTTAATTGTTTCATTTTTTTCATTTTTTTAATTTGTTTATGTTTGTTATTTTATAGTTGTTATTATTTTACTTATTTATTTGATTTGATTTGATTTTTTTTTTTTTTTGATCATCTTTAACTGCGGAAATTTTGAGAACCTTCCTTTTTTTTTTCTTTTTTTTTTAGTTATCTCACCCATTTGGGCATAATTTTTAGCGTAATTTAGTATTTTTAGTTCCTCCATGTTGTTATTTCATTTGGCATAATTTTAGCATGATTTTACTGTCCTCCCTAGCATAATTTCATTTTGAACGCTGGCCACACTGCCCCACAATGCCATGGCCTTCTCATTTTGTATCCTTGAGTGATTCTCTCTTTAAGTTCCTCGTCGCCTAACCCTGAATATGGTTGGGCACCTGGTTTAAAATTACGAAAGTAAAATAGATAGAGGGGATTTGGGAAAAAAAGACCGCAAGGAGAGAGAGAGAGGTGGGGGGGGGGGGGGAAGGAGAGAAGAAGAGATATCAAATAGCTTCCAAGTGATTAAAGGGGTATTTTCCAGTACATATACTGTTTATTCCGATATGATTGATACAGTAAGTTTCATGATTTCTCTAAAAAGAATCCTTATCTTTTAACAAACCCAACCGACACAAATTTCTAAGATTCAAACATCGTCAAACATACTTTGTCAGCTAACAAATTTTCCGAACCCTAAACCTAACAATAATGGCCCTAACGCTTAGTGTAATCCCGGCCCTTCACCAGAAATTTATATCCATTTGCCCGTCGAAAAAAAGGGTGTGAAGTTCAGTTCTAACAACTTTTAATCGAGAAGAAACATTAATGTTTAAGTGTATTATTAATTGAGCTATGAACCACACCTACGAATTAAAAGTTGTACACTGGGTGTTGTGGTTATGATTATTTTCTTAGCGAGAAAGATCTGACCATGATTACAGTTAAGGGGTGAAGAGTGAAGGATGAAGAAGAAAAGAATGAAAAAGGAGTAGAGAAGTAAGATAGGATGAAGAAAGAGGAGGGTTGATGGAGGGAAGGAGGAAGCGCAACAGCAGCAGCAGCATCATTAACAGGACGGGGGATGTAACTACAGGACTGGAATTCTTACCAAGGGTAACAAGCTCCCAAAGTAGGATACCGTAAGACCAGACATCACTTTCAGTTGAGCGTGTTCCAGTCAACATGAATTTAGAGGAGTACCTGAGATGTAGTACCTAAGAAAAATAAGACAAATAGACAATTCATCTATCGTACTGAATGAAAGGGAATATTCATACGCCTGGGTCAGGAACGACGGAAGTTGATAAAATGCCTTGTCGAAAAAGCACAGGGTGGGATCGATGAAAGTCAAAAGCCTTAACATCCTTCTTTACCACTAGGCGTCTATAACAACGAGGCCAGCTTTAATAGTATAATAACTTAGGCATAAGGCATGCTGACAACTGACAAATACCAACCACAACGAAGGCTAATAAGCAGTAACAATATGCGACAACATAGAACACCAGTATACTATCTAAACATAACAGATTTCTTGAAAGAAATTCAGCATTTTCAGATAAAATGGCGACACCTTTGATAAATTACAAATTAAAATGGCCGGTATTCTCGAAAGCTTACTAACAAACAAATGCATAGGCCTTATGTCTTTTCGTGATCTCGTAAATAATTGCAAATTGCAGAAGGAAACTTTCCACAAAACTTAATATTGTGGCACTGTTTGTGTTGGCACAACCTGGCTCTGTATGGTCGATCTTGAATCCGATTCCGAGCACTCGGTCTCAGGAGGGCCAAACTAACTGTTTTAGACCAAAAATTTTGTCTCAAAATTTCGCCGTTACTACCTCTTAAGTGGTAGGGTCGGCACTTCTCCTTTTAGTTTTAACAGTTAGCAGTGCCGACCCTACCAGTATAAGAGACTAACGAAATTTTGAGACCGAACTTTTGGTCTATCATGTCTACCGTCTAGGCCAGGACAAACGTAGGTCTACCTCGGACTGTGTGGTGAATGCCGAACATTCACTTGGAGTTGCAGCACCAGCAGTCCAAAACAGACAACAAAATTGCCTTTTTAAAAGCAAGATTTATTTTTTTCAATTTACTAGAAATCTCAAATTTTGATTCAGGAACTTTTCAAGTTTAACTCTTGATATTCCACAAATTTGTGGATTCAGATCAGAGTTTAAAAATGGAAGTTAAACTGTCTTTCATGTGTGGCCAAGCCCCAAAGCCTGGGAATAAATACACACAAAAGGCTTTTCCACTGCAAAGACTAAAGTAGCTTGTACATGCTATTAAGTGGAATCCTAGCAGGCTAGCATCTTGCAGTTAATTCACTATGTTAGGCTTTATGAATGTGCAGTTCCGAAAGACCAAAGTCAAGACAAAGCCATGTTATGACATTGTGGGTCTAACAACTGTTATGATCTAACTTAGATCTAGACCTACTCACCGAGTCTGTCTCACAACCCAACTTTGTATTACCGAAGTTGTTTCAATACAAAATGTTTTTTTTTTTTTTTTTTTTTTTTTTGGGGGGGGGGAGAAATTCCCAAATGTAATAATTTTGGCATTATCGCTGGGACACCCGCATAGCCAAGGGGGATGGTGGGAGCGGTCACTCTCCCCCCCCCCCCAAATGCCAACAAAAAAGAAAGAAAGAAAAAAAAAACGAAACATGTGAGCGAGAAAAGAAGAAGGTATAGGAATACATAAGAAAAGCAGGAGCAGACAAGGAACAATTGAAAGAAACGGACTGCCTCTCTGCACCCCCCCCCCCCCCCCCCCCCCCCCGGAGCGGACTTTGCTTACTCTGTAAGTGGCTCACACGCTTTGCATGCTCATTACTGCCCCATCCAAATGAAATCCTAGCTACGCCACTGTGCTGGGACCCTGGGCTGGGTTAGGCCCAGGTTACAAAAAAGAGGTAAAACAAAGAATGTTGAAGAAATCTCAAAACCAATATCAATACAAGCCAATAAGATGTCAGTTTTCATACAAAATTTTTTATGAACATCACATAGACCAAATAAGCTTCATTTCTAAAGTGTTTTGGAACAAAAAGTTTCAAGCTGAGAATATATTCTATTTTTGTAATCAATTGATGCATTTGGGAGAAAATAAAACCTGCCGATACAGTAAATACTAAATATGAATTGAAATTATTATTCCAATCATGGCAATACACAGCAGAGTGGGGGAGGGGGCAGTCCCCCCCCCCCAAAAAAAAAAAAAAAAAATTGGAAAGTTATAGTTTTTACTGAAAATTTTTAGGAAATTCAACAAAAGTGTTCACCAAAGCCTTCTGTTTCACAAAAGCAAAAGCAAAAGCACCCCATGACAAGTTTGTTCCCTTGCTTTAAAAAAATTGTATGCATCTTGCCCCCCCCCCCCACTTGAAAAATTTATGCTTTTGGCCCTGATTCTGATGTGCAGTATGTTGGACAAGTTGTACTTACATGTGAGGTAGAAAATTATTGCCCTTACCAAATGCTTTATTTCTTGTATTTTCTCTTTTCCTAGGTTCAGAAGATTTCAAAAAGAAAATGCAATTTCGCTGAGATGTGAAATGGTGAGGCTAACTCTATGATCAAGGACACTAACTGCCCCCACACATAGGCCTACGACTTCTTACTGCACGAAGGTAAAGGAGACAAAAGAAGAAAAAGACTGGACTAAGATTTAATGCTTTTGGTAAGTTTGTGTTTTTATAGGGAATGATGACAAAAAGACAGCCGCTGGTCTACCAGCAGCTGGTCTAATTATCTGATTGTCTAATACCACATAGGCTTAACCCATTTGGTCTACTATAAATTTGGTCTAATTGCCATTTGGTCTAATACATACTTGGTTTAACTCTCATTTGGTCTAATGACCACTTGGCCTAATTGCCAGTTCGTCTAATAACCAACTTGTCTAATTGCCTTTTCGTCTAATTCTCACATGCATGTTTGATTTATTACTGGTTTATTACAGGTAATAGACTAAGTGGTGTTAGACCAAGTGGACATTAGAAGAAATGGTCATAAGACAAAATGAGAATTATACACAAAGGTAAATAGGCGAAATGGCTACTAGACCAAAAGGTCATAAGACGAACTGGTAACTTGTAGACAAAGTGGAATTAGACCATGTGGGGCGAGACCAAACAGGCAGTAGACAAAGTGGGAATAGACTAAGTGGGAATTTACCAATTAAACAGCATATCACTGTGTGAAATGCCACGACAACTGCCAGTAATGTAAAAATTCATAACTGTGACAAATTTGTGGCATGTTAGGGGAAATGAGAGAGGGATGGTTGATTATTTTATCATTTGCACTAATAGTGCAGTGCAAACCATTTATTTAGAATAGAAGTGTGTAGCATCTCACTTCTTGGCACTATGACTAAACAATAGTAAGATTCATTGAAAGGTTGGACTATACAAGTATAGTTTTAAGAAAAAAATAACTGGTAACCATGTCATAGTGTAATTACTGAAACATATTTTGTTCAAATATCCAGAATGTATTAGATTTTTTGGTTTTATCCTTAGTGCTTATTATTATGAAAGCCCTTAGGCTGAATTACATTTTACAATAAAAAGTTGAAAATGGAACATAGTCTAAAACGAAATCTGATATATAGGTTATTTTGATAACTGTGAGCTGGTAAAACATACCATAAAGTAACTGTTGATTAAGACGAATTGTTTAGTAACATTGGGACATGTTACTCATATAAGTTATCCTAATCTTTTCTCATAATTTTTTTTTCGTTTATGCAGGAAGCTTTCAAATAATGCACAGGGTGAGGCTAACCTTTCCCAGTCAACCCTATCCAGAATGGTATCCCACTGCCTCGCTGCAAGAAGGAACCAATACATCAATTCCCTACTAGAAAGGAAGTTGATTGGGGAATCTGGCAGCAGTTTTCAAATATGGCAAGTCCCATGTGCAGCCCAAGAGGACCCAGTGCTCTATAGAGAAAATAGATACTTGCCTGATATTCAGGTATATTTTTTTTCAATCTTACAACTACATGAAGGTGGAAAACAACAGAGTTTTTGACTAATGAAACCATCCAGATAATCCAAGTTGAAACAGATTGTGTACAAAACTGGTTACTTATGAGAAGATCATGATTTAGAAAATGGTTAAAATCTTCTGCCAATTCGGGCCGCAATAATACATACTGTTTAAGCGTATTGATTTTGCTATTTAAATAGCACATGTATTACCTTGAATATGGAGCTTCTTTCTTGAATAATATGACACGGTTGTTTCTTTGATTAAAGTGAAATAACTTGTGAGTACAAGAGTAAATGAAAACTGCATGTAAGGCAATTAGGTGGCCTTAAATATTTTTTTTCAAAAGTAACAAACTTAGACTCAACTTAACTAATTTCTAAATTGCTTCTTCTTTTTCAGTTCATCTCATTGAATACCTGATGATTTCTCCCAAGTTTTTCGGATTTGCCAGTTTTCCCTGGGTTCAGGAGGCTGCAGGTGGTATAGATCTAGCTGGGAGTGGAGTCAATGAACTGGCTCTTCTTGTTCCTTCTTGGAGCAATCCGGGTCTCTCACTGACATTTTTTATTATTGGAGAAGAAATTGTCAAGATCACCTCAGTTTTGAACCAATGACCCGATCTGTATCCTAAGCCATTCTTTCCCGAAAATTTACTAAGTTGTTGAACTAGGCCTTTTAATGCAGTATTTCGTTTTATTAGTTTATCCTCTACTCGTGTATTTTATGTCTGAAATATTCTTTGGAATATAATTGGCCTGTATGCCATTAAATGGATAAGAAGGATAACTTGTATATACCTCAAAGGGTATTTATATGATTCATGTCATTATCTAAATTCAATACCATCCATAATTGTAGTGTGGCATTGATTGATTGATCTAATCTATTGGAAGATCTTGTTGCTGTGATGTAATTATTGGAAGAAATCATTCATATGAACCATTAAGTCACTAGGATGTTGGAAGGGCATTGTAGCATTGCTATCTTAACCCCAAACAAACTTACAGTGTAGGTTTTTTATTTGATTGCAAATGATTGAATAACAAGCAATAACAAATGATGCTTCATGTAAGGGGTTAGGTTACCAGTTATTCTCTTAAGTAATTGATGATACTTAGTTGAATTATTTTTTATTCAAATCATCTCTTTCATTATTGCTTGAACCATTTCACAAGGCAGACGTGAGAATGAATAATATGTCAAATTTGTATTAGAAAATACAGATATCTCGCCATGACTTCTATACACACCTGGCCTGAGGGTGTTGAGACTTCCCCATCAGTGTTGCACTACAGTGTTGTAAGATGTCTGCCTGATTTTCATGGAATATTAGAGTTCAAAGAAGAAATGCATGCACTCTTCGTATATTTAATGCCCCCTTACAGAGGGCAATTCCATATTGATGTCTGGTACCCTATATGTACAACTTTGCTGAAATGATTCGTATCAGCTTTGTACTTCATAATGTGAAAAAATGTAACATTCTCAAATTATCATGGCTTGAGTAGTTCACAAAGTTAAATGAAAATGGAGAATAGTAGGGGTGGGACGTACAGAAAGATCATTGTGTGGCACTGCCCCAGATTGATAATGACATTTTGAAACATTTTTTTCTTTTTCTCCGGGGGGGGGGGGGGATGATAAGGGGAGGTTTATTAATACAGATTAATAAAATCATCTGAAACGAAAGGTACCCTGCTGCATATAATATTATGTCTGTGCTGATGGAATTCTTTATTTTGTATTACTGCATATTATACATATATTTGTTATTATACATGCAGTATAGTGATTCTTATTTCCTTTAATTGCTAAAGATTTTTGTTAAATGTCTCACAGAAAATTTATGCTGGTGCTCATTGAATTGCTTAGTTTTGTATTACTTGAATGTTTAGGATGATACAATCATGATTGGCTTTATTTTTGATCGTCATTCATCATCACACAGTTTAACACTCTTCCCCACTCTTTCTCCAATTTAAATGTTTTCATATTTCTTGGTATAGAGCTTGTTGATGGGAAGTGAAACACAGTACACAACAATATTGTCATGATTTCTTTTTAATGATTTTATACCCTTGTACTATTAGCACAAAACCAGAGATGTGGTATTTTGCTTATTAGTAAGTGCAGCCTTTTCTCTCCCTGGTGTTCATTTATTGCATTGTGTATAATGCTGTAGTCCTTTTTACAAGCCTAAGAATTGTGAGTTTTTCCAAAAATAAAGGAAGAAAATTACATTGCTATATTGTATAAAAGTGGATCTAAGAATGTATTTTTTTCCCGTTGTTCGCAGAGCATCAGTGTCATAGCTAGGATTTTATGGGGGGGGGGGGGGGGGGGGGGGGGAATGGGGGACAGTAGTGACCACTCGAACATATGAATCACATGAGCTAACCTAGGCGAAGCTTGAAAGCTCTGACGTTTCTTCCTTGTCTATTTCCGCTCCTCATACGTTCGCATCTCATATGTTCTCTTACATTTCCCCCCCTCTTTTCTCACTTTTTTTCTAAATTTCTTTTTTCCCCTCTTTTAGCCTTTCTCTTTTTTTTCGGAGGGGGGGGGGGCAAACACCCCACTGACCTCTGGCTAATCATGTGATATTTATTTGAATTTATACATGACTTCAAAAGGAATCAGGGATCTAATTCACCAAAATCTCAAATAAGAACAAATTCTTCAAGCATATTAGAGTTAGGTAAGCAATTGACCCCCCCCCCCAAAAAAAAAAAAATAAATAAATAAATAAATAAAATAAGAATGATATGATCAGTGACTCTCCCCTCCCCTCCCCTATGATGGCAGATATATGGGGTAAAAAAAATAGGACCAAAAAGCAATTTGGGGGTAAAAAAAATAGAGCGGGGGGGGGGGGGACTGTCAATTCACAAAATGTGATGGTCCGACTACCTACTGGTGTTGGGCCTACCCATTCGTATAAAATATAAATAAAAAAATCACAAACTCTCATACGTTCCCTCACATGGTGGGAGGGAGGGGGGATACTTCAGTTATGGAGTTTACAAAGGGGCACCCCCTCCCATCGCCCTGCCTCATCCGAGGCTGCGGACAACATTTTTTGCTAGCCTTACATCCCATCCACCCCATCCAGCCCCCTTAAAATGAATATTTTTGTCGATTTCTCATACAAAAAGTGTACAGAAAGGGTCTGCCTACGAGGCTTGCAAACAAGGACTTGTATGGTGGTACGGGGATGTGCAGCTGCTCTAATGGGTCGCCGATTCCGAGTACCCCTTCCAGAGAGAGAGAGAGAGAGAGAGAGGGGGGGGGGGAAGAGGGAATCCAAACTTTGATTGATTGTGGAGGTCCCATGAATGAACGGTCAGACAGGGTGTAGAATGAGGGAATTATTTCGTCAAATTAGTCATTAACATGAGAACACACACTTTGAATTATTCCTTAGCCATTAATGCTTATGAATTCTTTTTTTTAAAAAGGGGGCGCAGATAAGAATGTCCCTTCTTTAAATAGTCTAGACAAATCCCCTATCAATTCGCGCAAAGATTCACAATCCGCCCTCATTTTGATTCAATTGTGACATCACTGGCCTCCAGCTGGGTGCTAGCAAGCGCACGCTGACAGTGATGCGTAATATGAACTGAGCATGCTCAGTGCGCGCTCCTAATCCCAGGATTAACTTAGTGAGCTCACTAACTTTAGTGAGGGGTCACTAACTAGTATGCTTTCGTGAATAGCTCACTAACTTAGTGAGCTCACTAAGTTAGTGAGCTCACTAATTAGTGAGGGTACTAGGTTAGTGAGCTTTCGAGAATACCGGCCATGGTCTTTGTTTTTAAGTTGTACCATTGTACACTAATTGCAAACAATTTGCTGTTTCATAATAAAAATGTATATGCTTGACAGCTCAGCATTAGGAAATATCAACCTGTGCTTTTCAGGTTTATCTCAAAGCGCCACCTTGCGATGGGAAACTAGAATAAGGGCGTCCGATCATGTCGACCAAAAGGATAAAGTGGAGAAAGAGAGGGGGAAAGAGGAGGGGAGTCGGGGACAGCGATAAATTGTCTTTTCAAATAATAGAATGAAATATATTTTTAGTAGTAAATTCGAATAATTCAATGGATGTCAAGGAATTCTAATTAAATTATTCTTCTAAATTCAGTTCAATCTTCCCTCACCACTATACTCTCACAAATACGAGATCAACTCAACGAGGCAACCTTTAGTTTTGCATTTAGTATAATGAATTAGGCATAATGCATGTTCAAACAAAACAACAAACCTAAAAACAGCAACAAAAGACAACAAAGACTAATTAACATTAACATCATACAACAAACACCAGTGCCATACTCCCTTAACATAATATCTTAAAAGGAAATAACCCTTTTTTTCGGATAACATCATAACATCTTTGATAAATTACATTTTTTTTTTAAAATGAACAATTGTACAAAAATTGCAAACACTTTGCAGCTTACATAATAATTTGTATATATGTTTCGCAGCTCAGCATTAGGAAATATCCTAAATACTGTAACAACCTGTACTTTTCAGCTTTATTTCGAAGCGCCACCTTGCGATTAGAAACCAGAATAAGGGCGTACGACTATGTCGACAAAAAGGATAAAGTGGAGAAAGAGAGGGACAGAGGGGAGGTGACTACGACAAATTGTCTCTTCAAAGTATTGGATGACAGATATGTTTACCAAGGTAGAAAGTTTTCAACAAATCGAAATTATTTAATGAGTGTCAAGGAATGAAATCATTGTTGTAAATTTATTCTAATCTTCCTATAACATTATACTCCTACAAATACGAGTTCAACGCAATCAGGCAACCTTTAGTTTTGCATTTTGGCATAATAACTTAGGCATAAAGAAAGTTTAAATACCGCATGCGATATAGAGAACACAAGTGTAGTACTCTCTGAACATCATTTTGAAAGAAATATCCCTTTCAGGTAGAAAAATGTTACATTTGGGATATTACACACCACTAGTTAAGAAACTTGTTTACTTGTAAACACGGTGAATTTGCTTTCAATATACTTTAAAAAAAGCTTCTTTTTTTTTAAGTTGTTTACTTGCAAAACACGGTGAATTTGCTTTCATATTATGCTTGACAGCTAATTGTTAGAGTATATTTTCTTTCAGTCAACCAGTGTTTTCACCATTATCTCACAGCGCCACCTTGAGATTGGGAAATTAAATCAGAGTGCACGGTAAGGATGAGGAGGAAAAAGAGAGGGAGTGAGGGGAGGGGATGACGATAAATTTTCTTCTTGAATTCAAACTAGGTTATCAGATAAAATAACTTGTCCCATTGTCCCAATAGTTCAAAAAAAAAAAAAAAAAAAAAAAAAGCCCTTACATTAAGCGGAGGAATGTCCATTAAAACAAAATCATATTTTCGGACGCTGTACCTAATAATCCTAATTGGATTCCATTTGGTCCGCGAAAGCGGCGGATGCCCTTGCGGACATTCAAATGCATGTACCTTCATCCTTAATTAGCTTTATGAAAAGCGCCGCTGTTTTTCCGGTCACCCCAGTATATTCATCCGTTATATGGCATTCCACCTTTAACCACCACAGCTTTTTCTTGACTTTGATAAAAGGAAAAGTGCAACGTTTCTATTCTTATGAAGGATATTACAATTTTACAATAGAACAGCCAACGATTCGTATCTATTCAATGAAAAAGTATTGTCGGATTCAGTTTTGCTCTGTGATACAGTATTCAATCAATGATGGCCATGAATACGATAAAAATTACGATGGCGATCATGATGACAAGGATGACAACGACAACACAGAAACATGATGGTGTTGATGATAATAATCATGATAACGTATATAAAAAATCAATGTAATACTGAAAGAAGTGATGACGTAGTGATGATGATAATGCTAGCAAAGAAAATGGATATAAATATAACAATGTTTGTGACAATAGTCGTCGTGAACGTGAAATGATAGCCGATTCCTGCAGATTGGTATTTGTGCGGTGCTGCTCCAATTTTATAATGTTTATCATCCCTCTTTTGTCGTTACTTTATTGGAGGACTTATTGCAAGAAGGTGTCAACAAGTATATTTGCTTTTAATTATCTTGAGTAAAGCCCTGCAGCTGGGGGGGGGGGAATTTGATGAGAAACTGGGATGCACGATATTTGACTGAATTTAAGAGTTTCTCTCTTTGATATTTAGTGAATTAGGCAATAATGACTGGTCTAATCGACCTTTTTTACTTTCAGTCAGACGTATTATTCCCTATCTTATCTTTTAAGTCTAATTTATGTATCTTTTCAAAACTACAGTTAAACAGTAAACCTCCTTGTAATCAGTTTTTTAAACTGGCATCGACATTGTAGTCCCGTTTAGTTTCCTTTTTAAATGCCAAGTTTAAGAGAAGGCTAACTCGTTTCTAACGCTGAAAAAGCAACTACGTTAGTATTAAATATAATAAATACGCATGAAAGACATATTGAATTCTTAAAAACCCTTCGCAAGTTATTGAACTTTATTGCTTATAAAACTTTAATGGGTTATAAGGATCCGAAATGACCTTCATGTGTCCACAAATTTAACACTCACTCATGTCAATGGACACTATAGATGAAGTTCTGTGGAACATCCATATTCTTAAAGAAAAAAAAAATCAAAAGATGAATAAAAAATTGCTATTACACGGTTAAGACTGTACAAATCATTACTTTGATAAGGGGCACCCTTTTCAGTTTGACTTTTTCATTCGAATGTCAAGGATGCTCTTAATCCGATTTAGGAAGCATGGGATGCGAATATGCTTTCAAAAGTTCACCTCATCTTCAAAGTATCTTTTTTCTTTGGAATGCGTTTTTATGAGGCAAAGTAAACGAAAGAAACATGCAATGGACATCCAACATTCAGCAAGGCAACTTTTTTATGATCATACCAAAGGACGTATTTACAAACATATAGTTTGTGATTGTACTAACATTATTGTTTGTTATCTAAATTTTCTTATTGTTTTCTTTTTAATTCAACTTGCCTAAGATGAAAATTAAACCGAGATGAAGGAATAAATTTCTGTTTTGATAACGCATGTATTCATTTTATTCAAAATGGTCATCTTAACGCTGGATTAACTTATCAGACTTCTTTGGCCCGAAGAATTACTAAATAATTGAAATAGGTAAAGTCTTGCCATGCCACATTAAACAAGTTTTTAATTCTTACTATTCTTTTTGTATCGAGTATATCATAAAGGCATGAAAGAAGATAAGATTATTAAACTGATACTAAGCCTATTTTACGTCTTTCTCAAGGATCAATTTTCTTTGAAGGGTTTTTCCTTTAAACAGTTTAGCCCGATG
The DNA here is from genome assembly GCA_029962745.1 of Echinometra lucunter. Taxonomy (NCBI): domain Eukaryota; kingdom Metazoa; phylum Echinodermata; class Echinoidea; order Camarodonta; family Echinometridae; genus Echinometra; species Echinometra lucunter. The sequence continues at coordinate 13,170 of JAPZVO010000576.1, read as the reverse complement.
TTTTTTTACTGGGTAATAAAATTTTACTTGTATATTTAAAAGGAACCTTTTAACATGGGTGAACCATTTTGATCAGGATTCTAAAAAAAAGAGTTATATCCTTAACGCATCAATGATGATCTATTTAATGCACATAGAAAGAAATATTTATTTTCTCTGTGAATGAGAATGACAGAGGAAGAGAGAGAAATGAAGAAGGGATGGAGAGGGTAAGAGAAAGAGAGAGAGAGGAAGAGAAAGAGAAAGAGAGAATAAGAATAAAAAATGAGAATAAGAAAAAGAGAGGGAATGAAAGAAATAGAGAGAGAGAGAGAGAGAGAGGAGAGAGAGAGAGAATGGGGTGGGAGATGAGACAATTAAAATGACACGTGAAAAAAATGAGGGGGATAGGATGGATCAATATAAAGTAAAACAAGACATAAATGAAGAAGATGAAGAAGAAGAAGAAGAAGAAGAAGAAGAAAGAAGCCGTATGGGAGAATAGAGAGTAGGGTCATACAACTATATATAATAGCCTGTTAGTTCAAATAAATGGTAAAAAAAAAAAAAAAAAAACTATCGTGTCTACTTGCTCCCCTATCAAAATACCCCACCGCGGCTGCTCTTGAACGCTACTGTTAGAGAAGATACATTTACACTCTAGTAAGATATACCATGTAAAGGTTGTTGGCAAAAAGCCTTGGTAAAGGAACGTTTAAAATCCCCGGGGAGGGGGGGGGGGGGGGGCACTCGACCCCAAAAGTGGTAGGTATGTGCCGCAGGCGAGACAAAAAATTGGGACTTTGGAACGGGCTTATTGTGAAAAGTAGGGTCTTCGGAACGTGCTTCGGAACTAGAAATGTTTGTGAAAACGGGGGTCTTTGGAACGGTTCGCCTGCGTGTGAGTGCGTATGTATCCCTGTGGAACGGGCATACGTGCATGCAGCTAGCCCGGCGGCACGGGCGCCGGGTGCGCTCGCGCAGAGGCGATGGTCGGACAGCGCTCTGCAGGCCGCTTTTCACCAAAAATGCAGCTCATTGTAGCGATCAATGCCGCGGCCGGAACGGCGTAACGAAAAATACGCAAAGCTTCGGAACGAATTTCTGTCTTCTTTTTTCTCGATAAGAAGAAAATGCTATGCTTTGGAACGGAAATTTGAGTGTGAAAATGGGGGCCTTTTCCGTGGCGCATACCCACCGCGCATTCTATACTGAGTGCCGCCCCCCCTTAAAAAACAAACGTCCCCATAAGAAACACTCACGTGTTAACACAATAAATCAAATTCGGAGGCACTTGTATGTAGAGACATATCTTCAGTTATGGAATTGCATCCCCCCCCCCCATTTTTAATCAGGCTTTATACTCCTGTGTTTTTTTTCTCTTTAAACATAACCACCTGCATTATTTCAGCTGAATGTACTATAAGCATATCGACTGGTTGGATCACTGTTTTATTTGGTTCACTGTATCATTTGATATTGACTTCTTACTAAATCTTCGCAGTTACACTTTTTTTCTCTCTCTCTCTCTTGGTAATTAATACCTAGCCTACTCTCATTTACGATTGTCAGCATCAATTAAAAATTAACGTGCCTGTCTTTTGTGGGGGGGGGATGGGTTGGCTTTTTTTTTTCTTTCTGTGTGTATTCTCTTTTATTATGTACTTTCAATCTAAAGACAGTTCATATATCTCCTGGGAGCAACCTGTGAAAAGCTCTCCGACCTTTGTTGCTCCTCCACATTCAAAATTTAATAATTTGCATTCCGTTTGCATTGAATTTTTATTGTTCTCTTTTTCTTTTATAATGTATTATATTTGTATATTTCTGTGATTGTGCTGATGTCTGTGACGTCATGTTTTATGAATGTGGAAATAATTTCTATTGTATGAATATCAATTGTATTTTGAGAACTGAGAAATAAAATGAACTAAACTGATTTGTAAACCTTGGTCTGCAAAGTTAAAAAGATACTAGTAGTGTTCCTATTGTTCATACTTTGTACATGTACTTTGCATTTATCACAATTTAGGCCAACTTTCAATCTTATCTTGTTTTCATTAACAGAATGAAAGAATTTAGCTTCATCTCTTCAGTGCATTGGACCCCTTTGGAGATCTGTCTCTCACTGAGTGAGGTGTCATGGTCCTGTGTGCAGTAGGGGGCAAGGGGAGCAGTAGCCCAACTCAGCAATTTTTAGACTTGCATTTTTTTTACTGAAAATTTTCCAAAATTCCACAAAATATTTGCACCAGATCCTTTAATATATATCTTTACCCACCATGTTACATTTCTTGGGGTTGAGGGTTGGGTGCAAGATCATGTAATTATTTGAAGGAACAGGCAAGGAAGGGAGTAATCAGTAACCAAGTGGGTGAGATTGCAAATTGAATGATATAGTGCACACTTTGGGTAGAATGTGGGGAAAAAAAATGAATGAAAAAGGTTGAAGATTTTCAGGGGGAGGGGGCTGCATAAAGATATGCCTACCACCCAAACCTTTATTTAGCTTTAATCTGCATGGAATTAGATTCATTTGGGTGTAGAGTTACATGAATCCTGAACTAAATGAAGATGAATTATCTGAGAGGGCTTTCTAATAAATGTCACCATTTCGTATAACATGACTATTTGCTCCACAATTCAATTCAAATTTGTTGATATACATTCCACATTTTTGGATTCTCATCAAAATGTTTTACAATGTCATTGGACAAAGTTAAAAAACAAGTGATTGTATCATTTGAAACTCTTACAGCAGATTGTTCTTTCATTAGAGGATTTGAAAATTCATATAATATTATGTATACTGGGTGATTTCAAATTCGGTGTGCGGTGTTGGTGTTCGTGTTGAGAGCGTGGAAAGGCTGCTGAACCGAGCTCCAACACCGTCGGTCAGTTTAGAGGGACGATGCCGCTCTGATCCGATCACCTTATCGATAGCTCAACACCGAGTGACGTCATACGCTATAGCGCAAATCTCGACGATAACATCATTTCCCCTCAGAATTTCTAATAAATCTATATATTATGGGATTCGAATTGCATAATCATTTGAAGAATTCAATAGGAAAATTACCACTCTTCCAATGAAAATATATGGTTTTCATTATTCCAAGTTGTTTTGACTGCAAAATGGGTTTGACCACCAACATGTCACCAGTGGCCGTAGCAAAAAGTGCCGCCTGCTCCGCGAGGGACAAGCAGCAATAACATGTATGATTACAACACCAACACCAACACCGTGCTTGAAATCATGAATTTCCTAATCCCTAGGGGCTGGTTGGTGAATGGGAAAATTACATGTAAATCGTCAACACGAACCGTGATACTCGGTTCAGCACGACGTCATTCAACACCAGAAAGCAACACCGACTACCGGAAATACGTCAAATCTTGCGAGGTCAATCCCAACACCAGCCTGATTTCAAGTTCGGTGTTAAGGCTGGTGTTGGTGTTCGCACAACACCAACACCAGCCTCCAAGAACGTACTTGAAATCACCCACTGTAATCTGGATTGATTGATGGGTATGTAAGTTACAAAATCACTGTTTTTCAGTTGTGTTATAATGAATTTTATTCATAAGTTCTAAAGGGATATAGACCTATTTCACAACGCAAGAGGGCAGCAGATTGTTCGACACAGTTCGACATCCTGCGGTGGGCGCTCCAACTTTTATAGTACACAAGTCAATAGCGCGTTATGTACATTCCTTCGATTTTTTTGTCTTTTTGACCAGTATGTGCAGATTTATTTTAATATTTGCAATGATAAATTATCAGGGAAGTTCAGATCACAGCTGTGCGGTGCTCAAATGCCACAAGGATTAGAGAAAGTTTAAAAATTGGAAGCTAACTGAGTGCGAAATTCACTCGCTTTTGACTCATGAAGCCTGTTTGTGTGAGAAACCGTACTCCCTACACAGGTTTCCGTAAGCAATGTGAAGGAATTGTGGGTAAAAACATAAATAGAAAGGGCTTTGAAGTCAAGAAACATTATCATTATGTACTTTGGCGTACTTTAAAATTTAATGAGTGAAACATGATTTTGTAAACAGGGTAAGATTTAGGACTCCCGTTTACTACGGCTTCTATGCTGCAATCGAACTTTTACTGACAAAACTAAGTTGAAAAACCATCGAAAGTACAAAAATACATAATACCTTCATCCGTCAGATATGACCATTGTCTTACCTCATCTACCCATGTATCCATTCTTTATTTTATTGATCTAGAATAAAGTAAATGGAACAATATCGGGGCATATCTTACGTTCATTTTGTACACAGAGCCAATCGCGGTCAGCGCGCTTGCCCACCGCAGCAATGGCGTCGCCGATAGAGGGCCAAATACATAAACCGGCGGTGAAATTGGTCTATTGAATAGGTCGTTCTATCGGCTTACTTCGAACCATCGGGTGATCGCGTCGGGCCGTGTAATCGCGTAACCCGATCAACCTCTCGTGAAAACAGCCCCCTGTATTTGCGAAAGGTCGGGTAAATCGTGTGGTAAAATTTGATTTTTAGCAATCGTGGTCATTGACATAAGACTAATCTTTTACGCGAATATTCGTGAGAAAACTACCTTCAAATAACGAAGTATCGGGTAAAAGAATAAATTTTGATATTAATCCATTTATGATATGCAAGTACTTCAGTTTCATTATACATGTAGTTAGGTTCCAATCTGTCGAATTTTAACGTATTAACAGACTTCCAAGGAAATTCTTTACAATTACTGATCATGCGAGGGGAGGGGGGGGGGGGGTGGCTAATCACGTGCGATGATAAATTTTGAGTGAATGCGTGGGAAGACCTATACCAAAGAACTTATCAAGAGTTATTAATATCCATAAAGGTATATGGCTTGTACGACCTTGATCTTCAAAAAATAATGGACTTTGAAAATCTGATGAATTTAATCAACACAAAACACGTATACATTGCAATTATGTCCTTCACAAACTCTCCACTACTCCATCATTTCCCATTCTCTGTCCCCACCCCCCCCCCCCTCTCTCTCTCTCTCTCTGACACCCTCGAATTTTCATCAAATAATCTCGCCTGAATTGATTTTTCATCTCTTTCTTCCTGTATCTATATCTGTCTCTCTTTCCAACCCTTTCCATCTCTCTTGAACACACCCTCTTGGTTGCTTCATTTTTCATCTACCCCCATATTCATTTCATAAGAGGGGCTTCAGTATTTTCTTAGTTGTGCATGTATACATGTACGTGTATTACAATTATCACATTCTTTTGAAAATTGCTGGGGATTACACAATCAATATCAAAGTACACTTGTAGTAAAAAAAAAAAAAGGATTTGCTATGTAATTATTATTTTTCCGCATGTTGATTACAGTCATGATCATGTTAAAATAGGTTCATTCCGATAAAAAGGAAACTACATTAGCCTTCATTCATCACTCAAAAGTAAAATATATTTCATATTACTCATAACAATTTTTTTTTAACCATATACTCAGTTCACAACTTACAACAAAATAAATAATAGACTATAGAGTTTTACATCACTACCATTCAAATGTTGGTAATTCAAATTGCCAACATGTATCAAGGCCTAATAGAATCCTTTTCTACTTGAAATAATACTTGTAAATAAATTATTACCAGAGCTCATAGTCAGATGTTGTGCACAACTCAGGAAGAATGAGCTATTCCACATCCCTTTAGAAGAAATTAATAAAATTAAATAAAACGCAACTGAAAACAGTAATTTTGAAACTTACATGCTCATCATTCAATTCAAATTACTAGTACACTGTACTGACTTTATGAATTTTCAAATCCTCAAATGAAACAATGATCTTCTGTAAGAGTTTCAAATTATTCACACACACCTATGGGGAGGGGTTTAGTTAAAAGAAATGATGCAATTATTTGTTTTGTAACTTTGTATAATGACATTGCAAAACAGTTTGTATGTCGATAATAATCCAAAATTGTTGATTGCATATCAATAAATTTGAATTGAATTGTGGGTTGGGCTACTGGTCCCGTCCCCCCCCCCCCCCCCCCTGCTGCATACAGGGCCATGACTCCTCACTCATTGACAGAAAGATCTCCAAAGCAGGGGTCCAATGCAATGAAGAGTGGAAGCTGAATTCTTTCTGTTAAAGAAAACAAAATGAGATTGAAAGTTGACTTGAATTAGGATAAATGCAAAGTACATGTACAAATTATGGACAGTAGGAGCACTAAATATTTACCTTTGCAGACCAATGTTTAAAAATCGTTTTATTTTATTTCACCGAACTCAAAATACAATTGAAATTTATACAACAGAAATTTAGAACAATGCACACATTGAACAATAAATATCTCAACTTGAAATTTAATAATAAAAAAACAAACTTGCAAATGAAATGAGCGGAAATCAGAAAACAAAATATAGTTTCTGCTTGTATAGCAAAAATGAACAAGTAAAGCTGAACAATTATTTGGCTTTAACTAATGAAGTGTAAGCAAGAAATGTTGGTGAAATATTTTGATCCTGGTGTCCATGAAACTCAAGGAAGAAAATATTCATCATGCCAGATTTATAAAATTTTCAAAGGAGACAACAATAATAGTAAAAAAAAAAAATGTTACAAATAAATTACAAGAATGGGTGTATTTGCAACCATGGCCAATGGCCTTGTAAAAGATGCTAAACCCTGGCTAAATATTGACATACCTGCACATGTAGCAACCTTACTAAATTCATGCAGAATTTACTTACCTTCCATAACTGGAGTGGTAGACTAATTCATTTCTTACAGAAATTTTCTTCAGTCTCAGTCAACAAGCAATCATCACCTACATCTCCAACATGATGTGGATGCAGACATAAATGCAGCATCAAGTTTCAACCTAGGCATGTTCAATCTGATGAACAAAGGCAAAACTCAGGCTCTGATCTACCTCTCAAAAAAGAAAATAATTTTTCATTGGACACTGTTGGAGTCTATAGATATAACAACAATCCATGAAGAAGTAGAAGCAAGATTAAATCAGCACTATGAACATGCAGTGGTGTAACAACCAGGGGCAGGGGAGGGAGGGACGGAGTGCCCCCTGAAGGATTTCAGTGGGAAAATCCACCAAACCACCGTGAAAAAATTGCAAGGAAGGGAAAGGAAGAAAAAGGAGGGAGAAAGGGAAAGAAAGAAGAAAAGGGAGGAAAAAGAAGAGATGTGGAAAAAAGAGGAAAGGGGGGGGGGGACAGAGCCAAAAATTTCCTAGTAAGTAAATTTAGAATCAGTGGCATAGCTAGGATTTCACTTAAGGGGGCGGTAGTCTCCCCCTCCCTGCACCCTCCCCCTATGGAGTGCACTTCGGGCGCTTAGTGTTTCGAATGCTTTGTGTACTCACTACCGCCCCCCCCCCCCTCAAATGAAATCATAACTATGCCACTCATTCTTGACTGAGTTACCAGAAATTTTGGGCTCTCCCCCCGATAACAGGAACCTGTTACACCGCTGGATTAAATCATACCTAGCCTCATTATACTTCCTTATGCTGTCTTTGAAATCTGAGCTTTAACTGTACACACAGTCATAAACCCCCGCTTCGCCCCTCCTCCCCCCCCCCCCCCCCCTCCTTGCTTTACACAGCTATACATCATGCAACAATTTAGGATAACCGATTCGTCAACTCGCCAACACACTATGCATGTAAGTGGGATAAAATAAACGTTGAATCTCTCTGTCAACCGTTTTTGCATTGCATTTACAATCATAGGCACTCCGCCCGAAAGTCTGGGCAAGATGTTGCGTCGTGACAGGGGCTCAGCGCAATGCAGCGGTAACATGAGCTGCCGACGATGAAAAGAGTTTGCAAAGTTCGTGAGTTTATAGCACATAATTTCATGACATACAAGTCCGGACAGTTCTTTGAAAATATAAAGAAATTAACGCAGATTTGGCACAATGTAGAACTCATTATGAATAGATTCTATTTTTGACAAATTAGCGAAATTTAAACTGTACTCACCTCTGGACTTTCCGAGGTAAAGGCTGACTTTGTGCGAATCAAATGCTAGCTTTTATTCAAGCCGTTTTTCGTCAAATTATTTGTTGTAATTCATGTGCGTTAAGGACGCGACCCTTCGTATATTTGCTAGCTAATTTCTACGAAGTGTCGGTTTAATGGACCCGGCTCTTCGTAGATTTAACTGGTATTTTTCTCAAATGGTGAACCCGACCTTTCGTAAATAAATGGGGCTTTTTTCACGAAAGGTCGCGTTACGCGATTACACGGCCCGACGCGAAGACCCGATAGTTCGAAGTATCTGAGTTGTGCACAAAATCCGACTAAGTGCTCTGTTAAATATTCATTTACTTATCTAAGTATTCTCATTTTTGTGTACGTTATATTTCTTCATATTACATTTGTCCTTTTTTGCTCTTAGACAGTAATGATTAATGAAGTAACAAATGCTTATATTTTTTTTCCTTCTCAGTTTTGCAGACGTTATTTTTCTTCATATTACATTTTGTTCTTTTTTTTTTTTTGCTCTTAGACACAATGTTGTCTAAATCATATTAAGCTAATTATATTGTCGAATCACTATGGTCTGTATATCGTCAGGACATTAAAAAGAAATAAATTACTGTACTACGCCCCTCGTGATTAGTCAAGAAACAGGTTAACACGAACATTAACTGCATTATCTCCGGTCTTTGTTTTTCTGCATGCAGGGCACGGGAAACAAACGCAGATATGTGATAAATAGGAAAATGGGATCAGGTTTGATTATAGCTGAATGGGCATCTGTTTGCTCACCGCTACTGTCAACCTGTTGTAGAGAACATTTCAACTCCAACTTTAATTCTAAAGTGGGTAGACCAGTTGCTTGTCATCATCGACTTAGTCTTCATGGACATTTAGCCCAGTTCAGTGGACGCTGATCCCACTTCGCATATCACCATCAGTGTCATCATCAACATAATTGTGGACTATAACACCATGATTTTCACGGCCCGTTTGGATATACCTGTATTTTGGACTAATTTCTGAACTGAACTATAACCCTCTATTGAACGTGTAAGTCATTTCTTCTTCATCATATTATTGTCACACAGTAAGATACTGTAATACAATAATTTAATTTTAGTTTTAATCATTATTTGTTCATGGTGAGTCTTTAATCGGTCTCATGCATCATCGTAACATAGTTCTTTAATGACTCAAATTTGAGGTTTGAGGGGCCGACAATGTAAACACAAAACAAACAAACAAACAAACAAAATAGGTTCCCCTAAAAAAAATCTATGTAATTTTATAATCAGGAACCTCTGAGGAAATCTGGATACAGATGCTTGTAACTATACTTCTCAGCTAAATTCCATGTAAAATTCAGGGCAAATCCGGCAGTCAGCTTCAGTGAACATACCCTTAATGCAAAATGGCCATGGCCAAGTGCACAAGCCTTATGTCATAACTTTGATTAAAAAATATCGGAACAAATTTCAAGTTTTCAGCGTTAGAAGGCATACAACATAAATTCCATACGCTTTGCAACATACCAAAATTGTGCACCAAATTTCACGCATGAGTGAGCAAAAGGTGAAGATGGCAAATCCTTCGCATGGTAAATCTGATCTAATGCAAAGGAATTCATGGTTTGGAAAGGTGTTTGGGAGTTTTGTAAATGATGCCTATTTAGTCATGGTTGAATGAAAACATAATAAAACAAAATATTACCATGTTCAAATTATGAAGTAAGTATTGCTTTATTTTTGTGCCCTAAAGTGATATGAATAACTTTTTTAGTTTTTTTTCATAGCACCACTGTACATGTATTAAAGATCCCATGACATTTCATCGAAAGTTTACGCTTCAAAGAGCACGTGGGACTGGAAAAGCTCCTTTATCATTTTGGGACGAAAATTCAGTTCCTAACTTTTGTTAGATATCTCAAGTCTTCGTGGGGAGTTCGTCTGATTTAGTTTCAAGGAAATACCGATGCCTTATGCTTAAGTGAGCAAAAGAAATGAGAAGAAAGTTTAGGCTTTGTCTTTCCTCAGTGCCTTTTCGGATACTTCAAGTAATTTAGCTTAAGTTCCTTTTAGTTAGTGGCCTCCTGAAGATTATGCAAATTGTCATGAAATAACTCACAGTAGAATGAACAGAAATCATCCAAATGTTACATATCGATTTCTTACACAGTTGACAATACGTACAATCAGGAACAGCGGTTTGACAAAAGTGATATTTGGCTTATTTTCATTGATAATGTTTGTTCATCCTACTGGCAGTGATAGATGGCGCTATTTCCAGAGCGGTAACAATGCAAATTGAGGTAAGCACTATATAGGTACCAATCCTACAGACGCAAGCTGATAAATATTCTTAAATATTCATAGGATTAGGATTAGGATTAGGATTAGGGTTAGGATTAGGGTTAGGGTTAGGGTTAGGGTTAGGGTTAGGGTTAGGGTTAGGGTTAGGGTTAGGATTGGGATTAGGGTTTCAGCTTGCGTCTGCAGGATTGGTACCTATATAGTGCTTACCGCAAATTGACTATCAATCCTGTAAAAATAGATTTATATCAAAGAAGATTGATTTCACTCTCCCGTCTCTCATGTCCCTCCGTGCTTGATAGACTGTGTAGGTAGACCCCCGAAGAAAACTATTCACCAAAAAAATGATGTCGGACTTTTCCTGGCAAAAATATATATTGAGGGCGTCCCCATAGTGTCGGTCTTGTTTTCTTCAGCATCACATTGGATGCTTTTTTCTTTTATTTTACCGAAAAGCAAAGAGAGAGAGAGGGTGGGGGGGGGGGGGGGAATGAGAGGACGAGAGAGAGAGAAAGAGGGGTAGAGCGGGCGATAGAAAAAAAAAGAGGGAAGCTGGAAAGTCCGAGAGTAATTTTAAGTGAATGACAGACAGAGAGAGAGAGAGAGAGAGAGAGAGGGGGGGGGGGGATGAACATAAACAATCACTTTCAAAAGCCGGACAGTTAAATGATATACTTGCAGTCATTTTGAGCCCGTAGCCTAATATGAACAAGTAATGTCATTTTCTTTTATCGTGCCTTTTCGTGGCATTGATATTTCTAATATATTGTTAATTTCTACAAAAGGGGTCAGACCAAGTGTGGTGCCTTTTCGTGAATGTATGAAGGGCAATTAAAGGCTGAGATGGTAGAGAAACGCACTGTACTTTGAGAAGGCCTAATAGATAATTATAATTTTGTAATTATTTCGGGTTCATTTTTGTTTCGGGCATGTTATATTTCCTTCTGACTACAATTCACTGCTTTTATGTAATGCGTTGCTGCCTAAGTAAAATTCTTGTTGAGCTATATGAATATAATTTTTACTCTCTGATCAAATTGGATTTGCATAGGTGTAGATATTCACTGCATTATCCAAGAAGAATAACCCGCAGACTGCAACGCTTGAACTCGTAGGGGGAAAATTGATCTTACGACAATGAATAACATCTACACGTACACACTGATACACACACACACACACGCACGCAGCTGTACATCACTATACTACCGAGCACAACAATTGGACTTCTATTGTCCCCTGTCCTCTCAAGGCTGACGGAATAAACCCAAATCCTTTGTTTGACAACTGAGGACTATTGTTTACCAACCGAGGACTATTGTTCTCAGGAATTTTCTTTGTTCACTGTCCTCGCTTGCAAAGCTATACAAGTGCACCACATGCAGACCCGACATTCTAATGAATGGAATCTGAATGCAGAGATGCAGTAAGCGAAACCTTCATGTGGATTTTCCCGTGCTGTGCCCGTTATATAGCTATATATAGTGAGGAGACAAACAGACGAGTTGGTTTATAATGACTTTGGGGTAGTCTGAGTTCAAGATGAAGTTCAATGATTTTAATGATTGCGATTTCGGAGCAATATGACTTACTCATTATGCCACAGTAATACATATTTTAGGGGTAAATATTTCTTCCTGAGATCCCCTATAATTATTACTTAGCTGTAGAAGCTGGAAAGCAAAAGAGAGAGAAAGAGAGAAAGAGGAGAGAGAAAGAGGAGGGAGAAAGAGAAAGGGAGAAAGAGAGAGGGAGAGGGAGAGAGGAGAGAGAGGAGAGAGAGGGAGAGAGAGAGAGAGAGGGGGGGGGGGGGGCGGGAATCTGATTTATCAAATAGGTCAATAAGCCTGCAAACGAACAGACATGGGCAACATAAATATCTCTATATCACGCAGTGTCTGCCACATAATGATATGCCGAAGCACATCACTGATGGAATGTTATCAATTGAATAGGTCATAAGCCAAACGAACGGACACGTGTACGAAGACAAAGAAGGCAAGTCACCACCTGCCGATACCCCTTTGTTCTACATCGGAGTCTGCTTTACTCTACGGAGTATTAACCGCAGTTGAAAGATGTATAATATTTCTGCTTGCACTCATATATTCTGTCAGCACAGAATTACATTTCAAATTGAATATCTTTAAAAAAAAAAAAAAAAAAAAAACTTTAATTTATTAACAAAGAATGCATTGATTAAATGCACATATGATTGATAAGTCAAAGTAGCTCAGTTCTGATTAAAAGAAATGTGTTGTAATTATAGAAAAATAAGAAAAAAAAAGATAAAACTGCAATGATCTATTGCAATTTATGTGTGAAAATCGTGTTTCTAAGAATTAATAACCAGAAATGTACTATTCCGTATGATAATATGTATGTGGAAACAGGGACTAGATCTATACAGTTACACATACTAGGAATTTATTATTCTTAATGTTAATCAAACCACATCAGTTACACAAAGAATTCAGAATTTAATGATGATAATAATAATAATAATAATAATAATAATAATAATAACAATAAAAATCATCCAGTTAGACTGTAGAGAAGGTCATCTGCCAGCATATTCCAAAGTTATAAATAATTATATTACGGAAACTCACACATAGCATGCGCGTAATAAATTATAGTTTCTCTGCAACTATGTTGGAAGTGTAGTGGATGTACATTTACATGTACATGGTGTGTTAACGCATTCAACAAATTCATGATAAACGAAAATTAACCTATGTCTTTTAATCTGTACACGTAACTGATTAATATAGTTCCTTCTCTTTTTATAGATATGATATGTTAACATGCTCCTTGAAAAGAAAATTGCATGCCAATTTAAAAAAAAAGCAAAAAAAAAAAAAAAAAAAAAAGAACTGAGCA
>JAPZVO010000575.1:0-31981 GCA_029962745.1 Echinometra lucunter | reverse complement strand
GCCTTGTTCAAGGGCTTGAGTGCCGTGCGGGGTTCGAACCCCGGACCTTCGCGTCTACAGTCAGCGCCTTAAACCACACGACTATACGAACCTCTACATAAAACACAACACACACACCCGCACACATGCTGTTCCAGGGAAATGAACTGGAATGCAATACCTCTTCAATCCCACGTGATATGATAATGAAATAAAGCAATAATTATAATTGCTGTTTATCATTTTTACCATGATTAATAGTATTATCACCATTACTACCATCATTATCGTTCTTATTCATATTTATATTTTTGTTTTATCATCGTTATTATTACTAATATCATCAATGTTTCATTTCATTTCATTTCGTTTATTTCCATTTCCAACATAATATATAAACAGAATACATGCCATGTACAAAGTACAACAGTGAAACTAAACAATAGAATCGTAAATACATTATGTACAATAAGCTAAGAAAAGGTTGGTAATGGAGGGGACTGCTGAAAAGCTGTGCTTGTAGATTGTAAAAATAGTGTATCAATGAAACAAAAAGAAGGGAAAAGAACATACTGATACATACATCGGATAGATATACATAAAAAAAATGTAAGGGAAGGGAAGGAAAGGAGAGGAGAAACTAGAGAGAGAGAGAGAGGGGGAGGGGAGAGAGAGAGAGAGAGAGAGAGAGAGAGAGAGAGAGAGAAAAGAGATGAGAGAGAGAGAGAGGAGGAGGAGGACTCTAGCCTAACAACACACACACAACATACACGGACCGGAAACGAATATCTGTATAAAATGAATGAAACATAACCGAGTAGTTTGTTAAGTAAAATAATTTGAACAAGGGATGATGAGTCTAAAGGACTGGTGCATGGTAATTATGAAGAAGGGATTTTTTAAATTTGAACTTAAAAGAATTAAACTAAGGGCATTTTTCATGCTATCATCAAGATTAGTCCAGAGCTTCGGGCCTGCATACGTAATATAGATTTAGAGAGTATAGTTCGTGGTAATGGCAGATAATGTTATCGTTATTATCATTATTATAGCAGCAGAAGCTGTTAAAATTGATAATGACCCCCCCCTCGAAAAACCCCCCCAACAATAAAACACTCCCCCCCCCAAAAAAAACCCTCTTGCCTGGAGGTAAGCTACGGATGACCCCCAAACAGCCCCCAACACTCTAAATTCATTCGCTCAGGCGGCAATAGCTCAGATAAAATCAAAATAAAAATTCTTGATCCATGCCACTTTTTGATGCAACATATGCTCTGCCGAAAAATTGTCATGTATCATCCTCCGCTGAGATTATACCAATATTTTTTTTGCGTAATATCCTATTGTTTTTAATTAAAACACTGTATTGTTACTTAAGAAGTTTATTTCATTTTCGGAATAACGAACCTTAGTTCATTTTCGGATTAACGAACCTTATTTCATTTTCGGACTAACGAACCTTATTTCATTTTTGGATTAACGAACCTTATTTCATTTTCGGACTAACGAACCTTATTTCATTTTCGGACTAATGAACCTTATTTCATTTTCGGATTAACGAACCTTCGGAATAACGAACCTTGATTCATTTTCGGATTAACGGACCTTCGGAATAACGAACCTTATTTCATTTTCGGACTAACGAACCTTCGGACTAATGAACCTCATTTCATTTCGAAATAACGAACCTTCGGAATAACGAACCTTCGGAATAGCGAACCTTCGGAGTTTCGAACCTTCGGAATAATGAACCTTCAGAAAACGAAACATCACCCGGTCCACCACCCCCAGGCAAGCACCCGTGGAATTTCCACGGGTCTTCTGAGCACAGCCAGCTTTTATAATGTTGCAAGAGAACAATCCTTCTAAATGAATAATAGTAGTAAAATCTATGGCAAGCTGATACTGAACGTGTACCTTTGGCAACAAGGAAGAACAATGGAGCTGTCGTCCCCAATCCAAATATGCATGCTCATCATTATTTTTCCAGCTGAAATATAACTGAAAGTTATTATCATGCAGTGGTACGTTTTTCACACAAATACACTCTTTCGCAACAATATGTCAAGCACACGTGAAATTCTTCACGGGTCTTCCTGCTAAAAAGAAGAAGAAGAAGAAGAAGAAAGAAGAAGAAGAAGATAGGAAGAAGAAGAAGAAGAAGATCATTATGCTGATCATTATGATCAGCATTCATGTATTCAAAGATCATAAACCCAAGTTCAATTCCAAAATTTTGTTCCTGGAACCCCAAATGCACAGGAACATTGATTCGCAGGACCCAAACAAGCTAGCTGTACCCGGCGCATAGTATAGATAATATATATATATTGACTGGCCTTGAGGGAGATACCACATATATTGCCCAGCTAGACTCATATTGCCCCGAGTCGAAGACGAGGACAATATGGGTCTTAAGTAGGCAATATATGTGGTATCTCCTGATAAGTAAAGCCAGTCAATATTTTTATTATTATCTAAATCAGACATCTAGCGCAAACGAAACTTTAAAAAAAAATGAAAAAATGAAAATATCAATTTTACCTTATCATCGCTGGCCACAGATTCACATCCAAGAAGAAATTGCTACTAAATGTGTGTATTCTAAAACTTTGAAGAAATGTCTAAAGTTCAAACAAGCAATATCCATAAGAACAAGTTTTCATGAATGCTGAAATGCAAAACTATGTTCAAACTATTTTAACACTCAACAAGTCCACATATTTCCATTAATCTCAATGCGGAATTGTAACGTGTATCGGTACTGTGCGGCGCGCTAGGATCGCAAGCGAAGATTTTATTGCAGTCTTCATCCCAAGTGCCCGGATGTGAGACCGTGGAAAATACAAAGGTATATTTTCACTCGTCTCTCCATGCAAGGTCTATACGCGCAGAGAGACCTATCCATTCTCAATGTTCATGAAAACTAGGGCAATACAGTTTTGTAAATGACCAGCTCTGCCTGGCCCTGTTTCATAAAAAGTTGCTATGATAGCAGCTCCTGCTGGGATGGTAACTACCATGGCAACAGTGAGAATTCTGCTTCCTGATTGGCTTTTACAATGATAGTTGCCATTCCAGCAAGAGTTGCTATTATAAAGACTTTTTATGAAATGGGGCCATGTCCTGATACGGGTAATATGCGCTATTGCATTTTCTCTTTGCGTGCGCGCAATAAAACAAACATGCATACGCAATAAGGATTACAATGCACGGAGGCGCAATACACGCAATGCAAAATGAGATCACTCGATTGATCTTGATCTGATATAGTAAATCAAATAAATCATGTATTCTGCACCCTTATTTGGCATGTCACGCCAGACGAAAGCTTACAAGACAAAGGAAACCGCAACTCCAAACACAAAGCCTTGGTTTGACAAAGAATGTAAAAACCTGAGAAAGAAATTTTATATTTGAAAACAAAAAGAGAACAGTGTAACGATGTAAACAAAAAAAAAATAGAAATGGATTTGAAATTCAGAACGTTACGTAAACAATACAAAGCCATTTTAAGTAAGAAAAAGGCAAAGTATATTTGTGATCTTCAGAACAGTTTGGCCGGAATTCACAACAGTGGTTTATTGTAGTCCATGGTTTAAACCTGGTATTAAATCCCAGATTTAGACCACGAGCATTTCACAAACGAGGTTTAAATTAAACCATGGGTTAAATACATCATGATACGTCATTATTTTTAGTCTGCCCAGAGGGGTGGTTTATCCATGGTTTATCTGTTGTCTAAATTTCTGGGCATGTGCATTCGCTAGTATATCTGCCCGTTTTTTTAACTTGAAGTTTTGACAAAAATAGCACAAACAACCATAAATTTTTACGTGCCAAAAATGTCATCAACAGTCAAGAGTCGTAAGTACTTTACATATTTCAGATCATGAATATCATTGCTATCGTATTTGTGTTATTAAATGATCTTTCGTTTGTTTGAATGCAACTGCAATGACAATCTCGTGAATTTTTTTGCAGAGCTGTAATTTTATCGAAAGAGTTGATTTAGTGTAGTCCCATTCGTGCGTTTATGTGTTAGATGATCGCTGGTACTTCCTCGCGTATGTGGACCGGGCCCAAACTTACCTGGGACTTTTTCAGACTACAAAATTGGGCATTGATCAAAGCAAGATGTAATTTTCTAAAATTTTTTACATTTCCTGAGTCAGGAAGTGTTCAGCTCTTAATACTAGTCTAGATTTTCGATTTACCAGGCTCAGATTTTGTGTCAGATTCAAGTCAAGACCCGGGGGGGGGGGGGGGGGGGGGGGGGCACTCAACCCAAAAAGTGATGGGGATGTGCCGCGGGCGAGACAAAAAATGGGGGCTTTGGAACGGGCTTATTGTGAAAAGGAGGGTCTTCGGAATGGGCTTGGAACAACAATGTTTGTGAAACAGGGGTCTTTGGAACGGTTCTCCTGCGTTGTGAGTGCGTATGTATCCATATGGAACGGGCATGCGTGCATATAAGTGCATGCAGCTAGCCCGGCAGCACGGGTGCCGGGTGCGCTCTCGCGCAGAGGCGATGGTCGGACAGTGCGCGCTGGCTGGCTAGCTACTTGCGAAACGGTGCGGGCCGCTTTTCGCCAAAAATGAAGCTCATTAAAAGGAGCATTGCGGCCGGAACGGCGAAACAAAAAACATGCTGCTTTGGAACGGATTTCTTTCTTCTTTTTCTTGATAAGAAGAAAATGCTATGCTTTGGAACGGAAATCGACGTCTGAAAAAGGGGGGTTGTCAAAGCGGCACGTCCCCCGTACCACCAATGTATGTGAGTGCCCCCCGGATCAGTGCCATGGAGAGACCTGACTTTTAAAATTATCCTTAGCTTACCAATTTCATGATTTGTTCCTGTTAACTCTCCATTTTCAGGTAAATCCAGGGTCCTAGGTCCTCTCGATTGAAATCTTGCAGCCAGCCTCTCGCTGTTCGCCTCTGCTTTTCGGAGATCAGCGAATTCGAGCTCCAGTGGCAGTGCAGCTCGCAATTCAACCATATTCAAACCAGTACGAAACAGCAACAACATCATCATTCGTTTGGGCATATAACGGTACGTACGAACGATGATGTTGTTTTGTAGTGGTTTGAATATGGTTTAAATGGAGCTCGACTTTGCTGATCTCCGAAAAGCGGAGGTGAACAGAGAGAGGGGTTGGCCATGGAAACTAAATCTAGACTGAAATATTCTGTATTTAGGCTATTTAGCCTCTAATTTGTGTAGGGTCTGCTCTAGACATAACTACTTAGAAGCTTGTAGTACCAGTAGTTAGGGTGCAACTGACGGACCAAAAAATTTATATAATTCTAAATTTTTTTTGTAGATTCGGTACATAGGTCTAGCCTATATTACGATAGGATGAATTTATCTTACAATATTTATGATTTCATTCTTCCTGATAGGCCATTTCCAGCAAACTTCATCTGGATCTATGCGGCCGACGTATTCTTGCACACCCTGGTTCAAACTACCCACTTCTGCAGTAAATGCAGTTCAGCAAAGTGTAAGACTCTACCTTCTGAAATGGGGTATCTCCACCGCATCGACAGAGTTAGAAGAGAGGTGAGGTCTAGGGTCTATTCTATGTCTTATGCAGCGGTCAATAAGAATCTTGACCCTACCCTGTCCAAGGGTCGTCAAGCATTCGCCATCAACTCAACGTCGAATCTTTACCAAAAAATTGAGGCTGGATGAATCTTTACTGCATTTTCTTGGAGGGGGGGGGGAGGGCAGTAAATCTGCACTGTAATTTTTAGTGGGGGCATGGTGAATCTTTTTCTGTATGTGGTGAATCTTGTACCAATAGATTACACCAAACTGTGAATCTTCACCGAATCTTTTTAAAATGAATATGAATGGTGGGCGAATCTTGACCGTGGAACTTCGAGACAAAGGTTAATAAAGGTAAAGTCTTGGACAGGGTAGGATCAAGATTCCTATTGACTGCTGCATTAGTGTCAGTATGATATTGTTTGCTGTGATTTTTACAGGAATTAACTCAGTGGCGCAGCTAGGATTTCATTTTGGAGGGGGGGGGGGGGTGGTTAAGGATGAGCATGTGAAGCATGCAAATTACATACCGCGCGTGTGTGGGGGGGGGGGGAGGGTGCAGGGTAGGGTAAAAAGTCCGACCTTTCTTTGGCATTATTTCTTGTCTGCGCCCTCTCTATCCATTTTTTTAAACCTTGCCTTTCTCGCGCTCGCATATTTCTTCCTTTTCTTTCTCTTCTTTCTTTTTTCTGTTCTTTTTTTTTTCTTTATGGTAAGGTTGGGGGGACGATCGCCCCCCCCCACCCCCACCCCCCCTACCCACCTGATATGGCTTGAGACTGCATGGAACCTCGATGATCAACTTGGTGACTGTTGCTCAGCATTAGGCCTTTTAAACTGTTGTTATGCTAAATTGGGGGGGGGGGGGGGGGGGGGGAGGGGGCTCTCTGTATGTACCTGTATTCAGCAATCACTTTTTTTTTTTTAATGTTGTTCCCTTGCTCATTTCATTTTAATTCTTGTTATCTCCCAATAGCCAACAATGCAAGTTTGAATAAGCTTAACTAGAATAACTTCATTGCTGCAAAAAATTGCAGTTTTACTATATTCCTCTTACAGTGAAATGTCCTTTCATTTTTGAAGTGCTGCAGTTAAAGTTTTGGAATGTTATTCTTAGGGAACAGAACAATGCATACCGATATATGTTTTAGAATGAAAAGCATTATGGTAGATTATCTGTTTTCATTCAGTATCACATATTTCATATAATTTTTACTCCATGTTATATACAGAGACCTGTCGGACCTGAGCGACATCTCATAGACTGACGAAATCCTTTTGAATTGTATGAGGATGAAGCTTTTTGTCTCGCCCACCGGAGGTGAAGGCGAGACTAAGGGATCCAAATGTCGTCCGTCCGTCGTCCGTCCGTCGTCCGTCCGTCGTCCGTCCGTCGTCCGTCCGTCGTCCGTCCGTCGTCCGTCCGTCCGTCACAAACGTTATGAAAGATAACTTGGCAACCGTGACTCACTTTTCAACCAAACTTGGGTTGTAGATGCACTAAGGGGACCTGCATGTTATGGTCCAGTCAGAGGTCACATGGTAAGGTCAAAGGTCATTTCAGGTCAAACGTTAAAGTTTACGTGCAAGACTCTCTTATGACACAAAACTCTGCAACCGTGACTCACTTTTCAACCAAAACTTGGGTTGTAGATGCCCTAAGCGGACCTGCATGTTATGCTCTAGTCAGAGGTCACATGGTAAGGTCAAAGGTCATTTTAGGTCAAACGTTAAAATTTACGTGCAAGACTCTCTTATGACACAAAACTCTGCAACTGTGTGACACTGTTCAATCAAACTTGGGTTGTAGATGCACTAAGGGGACCTGCATCTTATTGTCCAGTCAGAGGTCACATGGTAAGGTCAAAGGTCATTTCAGGTCAAATGTTAAAGTTGACGTGCAAGACTCTCTTATCACACATAACTTTGCAACCGTGACTCACTTTTCAACCAAACTTGGGTTGTAGATGCACTGAGGGGACCTGCATGTTATGGTCCAGTCAGAGGTCACATGGTAAGGTCAAAGGTCATTTCAGGTCAAACGTTGAAGTTTACGTGCAAGACTCTCTTATGACTCAAAACTCTGCAACCGTGTGACACTTATCTATCAAACTTGGGTTGTCGATGCACTGAGGGGACCTGCATGTTATGGTCCAGTCATAGGTCACATGGTAAGGTCAAAGGTCATTTCAGGTCAAACATTAAAGTTTACGTGCAAGACTCTCTTATGACACAAAACTCTGCAACCGTGTGACACTTATCTATCAAACTTGGGTTGTAGATGCACTAAGGGGACCTGCATGTTATGGTCCAGTCAGAGGTCACATGGTCAGGTCAAAGGTCATTACAGGTCAAACGTTGAACGGTTAAAGTTTACGTGCAAGACTCTCTTATGACACAAAACTTTGCAACCGTGTCACACTTTTTCAGTCAAACTTGGGTTGCAGATCACTAAGGGGAAGTGCATGTTATCATTCTGTTGGACTTCACATGATAAGGTGAAAGGTCATTGGAGGTCATATGTTACAGATGTTTTCAAATTCTTGAATTTGCTTTTCCTCTGTCATTTCTTGTATTTCAAACGTTAAAGTTTACCTGCAAGACTCTCTTATGACGCATAACTTGGCACATGTTGCTGCAATAGCAACCAAATTTGGGTGATAGATGCACTAGGGGTACATTCATGCTATTGTGCTGTCAGGTCACATGGTAAGGTGAAAGGTCATTTTAGGTCAAACTTTACGACCTGCAAGACTTTCTTGTGACATCAAACTTGGTTAGGGCAAGGGATGTACTTGGGGAAACTTTCGTGTTATTTAGCCACGGGTGGGCGAGACACAATCTTCCTATTGGCTTGTTTGATTGAGGTATTGCTCCTTGAAGGAGACTGCACTCTACTTCATCAACATGCTTGAAGGGGATTTGAGAAGGAACACAGAACAGAATGATGCGCTTCCTGTGCTGGTTCAAGTTATGACAGCTCTACATTGTTATGTGTTGGTGAGTGTTTATTTTTTACGAGAAATGAAGTGCATGTATGTATTTATTTTTCATTATTGTAAATGGAAAAATACTTTAGGCCTCAAGGTCAAAGGTCAGTTTGTACATAGAAATGATTCTTTGTTGCGATAAGTCAACAGCCACTTGACAAATCAACTTCAAACTTGGCTCATGTATGCATATGGGAGAAAAAAATGCTCTGATTAGATTTTGGGATTTCAACGTCATTAATCCAAGATCATAGTTGGAAATGGTTTGTTCTCGAGATAGAACCCTTTTGAAGTTCAAATTCGAACTTGATTCATGTATGCATATGACAATGGTCTGAATAGGTTTGGGGTCACAAGGTCAAAGATCAAGGTCAAAGATATCATGGGATACCTGAAAGTAAAGAAAAATCAATGTGAATGTGCCATACATTTCGGATCTGACGATGGTGGAGGCATAAATTCTGGCCGCACTCTGCTGAAGATTCATATTGTTTCATAAGGAAATAACTTCCAACCAAATATCTATTAATACAATTTCATGTCAAATTGCAGGCTCATTCCAGAGGATGCATGGTGACAGTGCATCATTATCACAGTCATCTGTTTTTGCCCGAGTTATCAAAGAGGTTTCCGAAGCTATCGCAAGAAGGAAAAGGGCATTTATGAGTTTTCCAACTACGAGAGAGGAAGTTGAACTACCAAACAGCAATTCTATGAATACTGCAGATTTCCTGAAGTCGTAGGTGCTCATGTCTACATCAGGAGTCCTGGTGGGGAACAAGCCCAGTACTTTCTAAACAGGAAGAATAAATATTCCGTCAATGTTCAGGTTCAACTGATTTTATTTTGTATGCATTACTGATTTCTCTAATGTTCCTCATTAAGCCAGGAATGATATATAAGGGACTAAGAAATTCATCCACATTGTGCTGCACTCCACCCAAGTGAGGTAAATGGGTACCTGGTAGGAATTTATTTCCTTGAAATGCAGAGCGTGTAACAGCTGCTTGACTAGAGCCATGGTAATAGTGCTACATTATTGTAGAGCGCTTAGGGTCTTCAGATGAAGAAAGTGTTAGGTGCTATAAAAGCATGTAACATCATTATTATGATGAGATGGCCCATTATTGCCAAACTTGGATGGTGTGTATGTGTGTTAGTGGAATATTCCTGTTTTATTTGAGTGAAAGTCAGTCTAAGATGTCAAAGGCAGGTTGAGATCATTGTAATTCTAGCATCTGCATGTTATCATGAAGCATCTCTTCCCACCCTATACATGTACCATACAGAAATATGATATTTCAATAGGGGCACATAAATTGTGCATGGTGTAAGTAACTTACTTATTATTTTTAGTGGTATCCAATTTTCTGCAGAAAGTAACATTGAAAATTAGATTAATTTCTATAAGATTTAATGTTTTGTAATTTCAGTGAATGACTGAAGATAAATTAATATAATGCCTATGACCAGTTTTTCTCTCTCTTTATCATAAGTCTTTATAATTAGTACTGTTGATCCATTATTGGTGCATGTAATTCACAATAGTGGATAGAAATAAATTCTGCTGTAGTGAATTTAATTAGTTTGGTTCAGCATGAATTAGATTGATTCTGTTGTCCCAGTCATGGATTTGAAACAATTTAATCTCACATTCATTTGAAAACAAATAACAGTCTTTTCTGGTAAATAACCATGAAGCTTATCAATTTATTTGATAACATGAATTCAAAATAAAGCATACAGTGTACTATACTTCCCATTTTGCTTTTGTAGCCTATTGAATGAGACAGACATCATGATAGATAGATTTTTTTTTTTTCATTTTCCTAATGAAAATAGGTTGTAAAGAACAGCATGGAGAATGAATAATTAAGGTTTTGTTTTTCTTTTTTTTTTTATTTACTTATTTATTGTTTTCCCCTCTGCTTCTTTCATGGTTTTCCGTGTAACCTGTAGGTATTCGCACATTGATCCTCCAGATCCAGACCATGCCAATGCAATTGTTACAGGATGTTCTGCAATCAAACCAAAGAGGAAGAGAACCCAGCAGAATGGCAATATCAGCGTAGTTATGAAGTACTTTGTAGAGATGTAATTGAGAAGAGGATAATTGGAACCAAAAACTTTTAGTACGACTATAATAACAGAGATGTTTTTAAGTATGTAAGAAATGTAGAGGGGATTGGAAGCTTCTTCCTCATTTGCAGGTGATTTTTACATATAATTCTTGTGCAAAGTCAATATAACACTCAATCAGCAGTGTTTATTATTATTATTATTATTATTATTATTATTATTATTATTATTTTATTTTTATGCCTCCGCCCACCGTAGGTGGTTGCCGGAGGCATTATGTTTTCGGGCTGTCCGTCCGTCCGTCCATCCCGTTTTCGTTCTAGCGATAACTTAAGAACAGTTTGATGGATCAACTTCAAACTTGGCTCGTGTATGCTTATGGGAGGGACAATGATCTGATTAGATTTTGGAGTGTCAAGGTCAGAGGTCAAGGTCATAGAGGTAAGAATACACATAAAAATGGCCCGTTCTCGCAATAACTTAAGAACCATTTGACAGATTGGCTTCAAACTTGGCTCATGTATGCACATGGAAGGGACAATGATCTGATTAGATTTTAGGGTCACAAGGTCAAAGGTCAAAGGTCATAGAGGTCATTATGTACATAGAAATGGTTCGTTCTTGCGATAACTCAACAACCATTTGATGGATCAACTTCAAACTTGATTCATGTATGCATATGGGAGGGACAATGATCTAATTAGATTTTGGGGTCTCAAGGTCAAAGGTCAAAGGTCATAGAGTTCATTATGTACATGAAAATTGCTTGTTCTTGCGATAACTTAACAACTCTCTTGACGGTTCATCTCCAAACTTGGCTCATGTATGTATATGGAAGTCTCATAATTGTCTCATTAGATTTGGGGGTCACAAGGTCAAAGATGTCATTTTATACATGAAAATAAAAAAATCAACATGAATGTGCCATATATTTCTGATGTGGCAATTGTGAAGGCATAAATTTCAACCGCGCGGTCGAGGATTCATCTGGTTCTTTTTTAATTGTAAGGCAGCAGCCAAACTGAAGACATGTTTTTAAGTATGTAAGAAATGTAGAGGGGATTGGAAGCTTCTTCCTCATTTGCAGGTGATTTTTACATATAATTCTTGTGCAGAGTCAATATAACCCTCAATCAGCAGTGTTTATCATTATTATTATTATTATTATTATTTGATTTTTCTTTTTTAATTGTAAGGCAGCAGCTAAACTGAAGACATGGTAGTATACCGGATCTTTGTCACATTATTACCAATAACATGTAAATATTGTGAACATGTGTAATTGGAAAGCACATAAAACACATAATTACAACAACAACAACAACACGAGAATAGAATTCGTCATAGACTCGTGACGAATTAGGTGGTCTGTCGGCATCTTTTAGGTTTCGACATGGATTGTGATAAATTCGTTGGTAAGACTTTTGATAAAATTTTTACGCCTCGATAGGAGACTAACGTCATAGAAATCGGATGATTTGATATCGCAGAATACTTAAAAGATGATCCAAAGCTTGAATTCACCTTAACCAATCAGATTTTCTATAGGGCTATACATAAACTACTGTGTGCTGCATTGCTATTGTCATAACGGGCCAAAATCAGCAGTTTATTTCATTGACTGTGACTGTATATGTAATCATATAGTTAAAAAGGATAGTAATATAACATGTAAAAATAAAGCAAACGGAAAAAAAAATTGCCCCCTTCCGTTCGGGACTCGAACCAGGGACCTTGAGCATGTGAGGCAAGTGCTTTGAAGGTATACCTGAAAACAGCTCATAGAGATAACACGTTGATTCAAACGGAATTCTAATATCAGGATTTCCAGTCAAAATTTCACACGTTTTCGACATTTGATTAAAAAACATATGAATGCATAAGATAGAGAATTTTCTCAGCTGCAACATACTTAAAGATGGGCGAAAATCAAGCAGAAATAAGGAAGATGTTGATCAAAGAAGACGAGAATGTAGAATCAAGAATTACATAAAGGTTCATGTCCCATAGAGAATACACGCAAATTGAGAAAAACTGACATTGTACCTTTAATCGTGAATTAAGACCATGATGTCGTCATCAAAATGAGTAATAATGAGTAGCATATTTGTAGAGAATTGTCTCAGCTACAACATATTGAAATCTCAGCGAAAATTGATGAATATTAAGCGAGATAGTCTCGGTTATAGGTAAAAAATATGACGTCATTATTGAAAAAATGAAATTTTGACTTCACCTGAGAATATGACGACGTTCCGACTGCTCGACCCTCAATTTTTTTTCGTGAACTCAAACCTCCATTTCATAGGCTTTCATAAAATGCAAAAAAATTGGGGGGTCCCCATGCTATTTAATGAGCTATGGCAGATTTCAAAAGGGCATGTTTTTGCATGTTTTTACGTTATTTGCCCCATAGACGCGAGCACGGATTTTGAACTTTGACGCGCGCGTGCGGCCTTATGAGGAGTTGAAATCGACTTTCAATTGTTGTGAATGGTTAAGAAAAGTATTAGGATCGCAAATCAAGTGAAAAAATGGTGTTTTTACGTTTTCTTTGGTGTGTGCGCGCAAATATGGCGCGCGCGGACGCGCGCAAATTTTTGAAATGCTTAAAATGGCCTGAAACGTGTGCAAAATGAATATGAGTCGATTCTGAGCATTTTTAATTTTAGCGCGCGCACCGACGCGCAGACGTACGCGTACGCGCGCGTCTAAATGAATGGAATTATTCAGATTGATATGAATATTCATCATGCTAAGTATGAATGAGAAATGACATTCCGTTAAGAAGATATGATCATGAAATGATATTTACAAAATGGCGCCTGGATGACGTCACGATGATCTGATGAACTTGAAAATGAGTAAAAAACCGAGATCTCGTAAGGACTGATAATTCATGAAAATTTGACAAAAAATGACAGGGCCAGTTCTGAGATTTCGACTGCACAAAAAATGGGAACCAATAAAAAGAATAATTAATAATAATAAAAATAATGAAAGAAAATTCTGACGAATTGAAAAGGTGATCTGTCAAAGATGACAGACCACCTAATAATGAGATATTTGAATTCGTCACTGGAGACGAATTAGGTGGTCTGTCAATATGTTCTAGTAAGAGAATGTCTTTTCGGAGGACACAGACACATTTACAAAAAAAAAAAAAAAAAAAAAAAAACCTACACCAATTATAGAAGGTGGGATTGCCCTGTAAAAACCTGTTTAGATTTTTTCTAAAGCTATTATCGACCCGGAGACGTCATTTGACGCCCTTGCGCCTGTGTAACTTTTTGTGCAGAATTCTTTGCTCTATCAGATGAGGCCATTTTCAGCTCTGTAGCCCCTTCCAAACTGGAGATTGAGTGAAATTTAGGTATAGACCGGAGCTCTGGACTTAAAAAAAAAAAAAAAAAAAAAAAAATTGGAGTAAGTAATGCCTGGGATCTGCTCTTGCTTGCCTTGCCTTGGCTGTGCAGGATGTGATGTCTCGGCTAGAACATATAAAAATCCTGGCAAAAATTGACCAACCATAAGCGAGATAGCTAGATTTACATAACGTCATAGATTTCAAATCGAATTGTTGACTTGAGATGAGAATATAAGGACTTTTGAGGGTGAAACCGCTGCTTTTTCTTCATGGATTGAAATCTAGAAGTCCTAAGCTTTCAGAAAATGTCAAAAAATTGGGGTGTCTCCAGCCTTTCTAAGGAGCTATGACGGAATACAAAAGGGCTTGCTTTTGTGCATTTTTGACATTATTTGCCCAAGAGACGCACGCGTGCATTTTGAAGTTTGCCATGCGCGCGCGACCTTAGGAAAAGTTGAAATTCATTCCAAATTGTCGGAAAGTGTCAGGAAATCTATCAGGAGTGCAAATCATGCGAAAAAACGGCATTTTTACCTTTGCTCTAGGCTGCGCGCACAAATATGGCGCGCGCGGACGCGCGCCAAATTTTCAAATGCTTAAAATGGCCTGAAACGTGTGCAAAATGAATTTGAAGCGATTCTGAGCAATTTTAATTTTTGCGCGCGCACCGACGCGCGGACGTATGCGTACGCGCGCGTCTGGCTATCTGAAATTTATTGGATTAAAATTAACTTTAATCATGCCAAACATGAATGAGAAATGACCATCCGTTATGAAGATATGACCCTAAGGTGATTTTCACAAAATGGCGCCTGGATCACGTCACGATGACCCGATGAACATGAAAATAATTGGAACGGCGAGATCTTATTACGATTGATAACTGAGCGAAATTTCATGAAATTTG
The DNA here is from genome assembly GCA_029962745.1 of Echinometra lucunter. Taxonomy (NCBI): domain Eukaryota; kingdom Metazoa; phylum Echinodermata; class Echinoidea; order Camarodonta; family Echinometridae; genus Echinometra; species Echinometra lucunter. The sequence continues at coordinate 17,105 of JAPZVO010000575.1, read as the reverse complement.
ATCCAGCCGATTCTGAGATTTTGAGTGCACAAAAAAGTGGGTGGAAGAAATAAAAATAAGTAAATAATAAAGAAAGAAAATTCTGACGAAATTAAGAGGTGATCTGTCAAAGATGACAGACCACCTAAAAAAAGAGAGCAGTGCATTTCTACTATCTGCAGCATTGGCTGTGTGATTATGATTATAGAATAGCTTTGCTTATTGCATGCAACTCACATTACAACTTTTTCTAAATATTCTAGGGATTGATTTTGTACATAGCATTTTTTATTCAATTTCATACTTGCCAACTGTCCCGTTTTTATCGGAATTGTCCCGTTTTTAAAATTTTTTAGAGCAGTAAAATCGGAATGTTCCGATTTTGAACCTAGACAAAAAAAATATATCAATAAAGAAAAAAAAGAGAAAAAAGTGTTTGCGCGTGTTCTATATATACGAAATGTACAGTATTGTCTATGACTTCCGGGTTGAGCTATCGATACACGCAAAGACGGATACACATAATGTTACAGTCCCACCAACGAAACTGACCGATGGTACATGTACGGTATGTCAAGTTTCGATCGCTCTCCCAAGTCGATTTTCCGCTGTGTGACTGGGTGTACACATGTGACTGCGAAAACGTGGTTCGTTCGCATGCGATGCGATGCGATGTGCACAATGCATGTATGCACAGCACCTATCTCTATATGTGGGACATGTATTAACGCTTGCTGAGCTGTGCACGGGGTATGTGACGATCATGGATTTAACGGGATTATTTCGCAAAACTGGAGAGGATTAGATCAAAATGAGTGGAAAACGGTTGCAGAAATTTAAAGAGGAGTACAAACAACGATTTCCTTTCATAAAGCCAAGCACGAAAGGCGTTGAATTTGCATTTTGCATGTGTTGCCGGCAGGACGTAAAAATCTCAAGTGGAGGAGCTAATGATATAAGAACATGAAGAAGGCACGCCGAGAAGAAAAAACACATCGACAACATGTAATTTGGTATGTTTGAGGGCATGGTTGTGGTGATATCACTGAAATGTCTTTATAAATATTTCACTTTATTTGTTTTCAGTGAAAATAAAGACAAGTGAAAGAAAGCATATTTTGAAATTGTTCAATTTTGCAAAGTGATTTTATCAATTTTTATACAATTAGAGAGATATTCAACACAAGATGAACATATAATCTAATTTTATATTTTTAAATTTTGGGCAAATTGAGAAAAAAGAAATTCTTGCATTGAGCTGCATAGTTTAGTCACATGTTTTTCAGTATACATGTAGAGTGTCTTCTAAATTAAAGGTTTATATGTATATGCAAAATACTAATTTCATGTTGATACTTTTCCTTTGCAGCATATTTACTCATAAATTTTTTTGAAATCTGAATTGAGTAATCTAATTAAACAAGAGATTTCCATTCTGTTGTGCACAAATTTGAAGTACATACATGTATTTGTTATTAGATTAAAAAAAAAAAGAAAAGTAAAAATCAAATCCAAAATCTAAAGCATTTTCTCAACACCAGTCGGGTGTAGCAGGTCATGCAATATTGCTGACACTTGTATAATTTTTCTTCTACAGGTATTATGTTGTTGGAAATCAACTTTGGAGATGCTGGAAGATTTCAGGTCTCCAGTGGTCCTTGATAAGTTGTTTCTCCATGTGTGTAGAGTGTCTATTAATATATATTACGTGATTCTGATATCATTTTAAGCATCTAATGGCCCTCCATAGTGCTATTTTTCTTTCAGCTTCAAGGGGGCGTTGCCCCCTTGAGACCCCCATTGGGGCGCTGCCCCTGAACCAAGTCGGGGGCCTAAGCGGCCCCCTGGACCCCCGGCCAAATTTGTCCCTCTTTTTAGATTTCAAATGTTGGCAAGTATGCAATTTTTATATCAATTTTTAATGAGTAAGCTTAATTTATCTATTATTTATTGGCATAACTCGCTTCATTATGTGCAATATTCTATGTATGAAAGTTTTATCGTGTATGTCGTGGGAGTAGCAGGTGTGGGGGCACATGCCTCTGGGCAACAGTGCCTTACTTCACTTTCCGCTGCTATTGATGTACTGTACCTGTGCTTTTGTTTTTAGTCTGGTCAAATAATGATGATAATAGTAATAGTAATAATAATAATGATAATAATGATAATGATAATGATATGATGATAATGATGATAATGATAATGATGATAATGATAATGATGATAATGATGATAATGATGATAATGATGATGATAATGATAATGATGATAATGATGATAATGATAATGATGATAATGATGATAATGATGATAATGATGATGATAATGATAATGATAATAATGATAATGATAATAATGATCAATATCAAAGCAGGACAGTGTTTTATTCTCTTATATTTGAATTTGCACCTTGTCATCACATGCAGTTAAGTTAATATACTAGTGTGTGCTGCATTTAATTTTTTACCTTTGTTTTTAACATGTATTTTTTAAAGTTGGGCAAGTGAAAGATTGGTGTGTATGTATATATACAGGACATTTTCTACTTTAGATTATGCTGTTATACACGTATTTACAAAGAAATTGATAGCAAAAGTTCAGTGATCATATACATGTTACATTTTCTATTCAGTTGTCATACATGTACTAGTATGTATTTTAGAAAGTTGGATGGTTGATAAATTCAACACCATTGTCATGCATAATGAATTTTCTTCTTAGTTTAGCAAGTGGAAGATCAGTGATTCATATTTTCAATTTTCAAGAAGTGATTGTGATCCATTGTAGAAATCATTGAGTGTGCTTTGGCTAGTAAAAATGACCGAGTACTAGATACATGTAAATAAATTTTTAAAAAATATATAAATACCGGTAAATACAAAGAAAGGAATTTCATGGTCAGAAAAATATCAGCCAAAAATTTGTAACAGATACAGACCCAAAACAGATTTTTCATTTTTGTTTTGTTTTTTAATGTTTTTCCAAACTTTAAAAAAAAAAAATCTCTATTTTTTTTTATTATTTTATTCATTATTCTTTAAGGGAGTGGGAGGCAATTCTAAAGTGTAATGTATATACTGTTGATCGCATTTCGTTACTACATTTTGTTTTGATATGGATGAAATACATGTACAATAAATGCAAGAATGATATGAATGAATGATTTATTTACTTCTAACAATGCCATCATTACATTATAGATATAGCAGATGCAAGAAAAAAACAAAAAACAAAAAACAAAAAACTGGTGGTGTGTAAGCAGAATGTAGTATGTACTTGCTTAATAGCTTGAAGATGTCTGGTTGAAAATTCTAAATTTTACAGAAATGTGCTCCTGTGCATGGCTGTATGCAGCGGGGGGAGAGGGGCAGGGGGGGGGCCATTCCGCCCCCCTGAAATTTTGAAAACTTGCATTTTTTTTACTGAAAATTTTCACAAAATCCACAAAAAGTGTGCACCAAATCTTTCAATTTCACTTATAAAAATGCAAAAGTGTTCTCATGACCAGCTTGGTCACTTCGCTCCCTCGCTTTTGAGCTTCTTCGAAAATTTTTACGCATTTTGCCCCCCCCCCCCCAGGAAAAAATGTCTGCGTACGGCCCTGTTTCTGTGGTGTATGATTGTGCATGTGCAAATGTGTTCTTTTTGGAAGTGTCATGAAATGATGATGTGGTCAAGCTTTGATAAGCTGCTTGTTGAAATGGATGAGTTAGGTGACTTTCTGGAACAGATCAAGTACAGAATATTTTTTTGAAATAGAGACATTAAAATTCTCATTTTCTAATTTTTAGGCAATGAGAGCTATTTGAAAACTTTAAAAGTGCCCCACAAGAAGTATATCACAAAATGCAAATACACAAAATTAAAAGATCCCATTCTCAAATGAAATATCAGAGATACATGACAAATCAGGGGTGGCACCAGGGTTTTTTTCATGAGGGGGGGGGGATGGTTCATAGGGGAATAAATTGACATTTCAAATGGAAGAAAATAATTACACAGTTACTGACCCAACCCTCTCTTTCCCAAACTATTCTTTCTTCTTTCTCTTATTTTCCTCTCTTTTTTTTTTTTCTTCGGCCACTTGAAAAATCAAAGGTTAAGCTGTGACCCCCTGCCCCCAGTGCCGTAGCGTACGTACAATCGACAGCACGCACGCTGATGATCTCGAGTTATGTACTCCTGATCGATCCTATCCTAGGTGCCTATATCCTAGGCTAGCGCTAGCGCATAGCTAGCCTAGCGTATAGCTAAGTTAGATCCTAGATCAGTACGCGGTCTAAGTATCGAAAGGCTAGGCCAGGGCTTCACTCGCTGTAAAGTGTTGCTATATTTCTCGTCTTTGAGCAGGATTCGTCAAAATGAATATCTGGATTCTGTTTTGGCACATTTTAAAGGTAATTTTGATATGTTTACTTAAATTTTTTTTTAATGCCCCTGACCACGTGAACGAAATTCGAAAACTAAGCCGTTTTCGAGTGGTCGTCCCACGGCCCACTGGGGCATAAATCCTTTATGAGGAGTATAACGCTGCTTGGAACAGTTGGTGGTGGTCCTCCTGTTTTTCCACAATTCTTGGAGTAGCATGAATATTGCTTTTTAGCATTTATGCCACCCTCTTCCACCGCTCTTTCATCTGCTGTAACAACCACTTTGCCAAAAGTTTTCCTCGGAGTTCCCCTGGCACTGTACGTCCTCCCATGCTTTGTTTTTTGCAAAATTTGTATTAATATCTGTCTTCGTGCAAAGCAGGATTTCCCTTCTATCACTGATCAACTGCAAAAGTTCATTTTGCTCGCATAACTGCCAATTTTCCCCCTTTCTCTTCCTGTACCCTGCTGACTGCTGCCAGCCTTCTTCGCCATCTTGACAGTAGCAGACAGCTACTGTCATGTCAAGATGGCAGTAGCAGACAGCTACTGCTCTGCTGCGCATGCTCAGTCCATGGTTTAAACCAGGTGTAAATGAATCATCTTCAGTCCTCAAATTGGCAACAAAAATTTTTTATTTCAATGCTTATGTAGCTTGAAAAAAATAAATACGGATATAACATGAACCAAAATGAATTATAATTGTAAAATTTAATCAGAAGTTGCCAATTTGAACACAGAAATAGTGATTATGTATTATTCACTGCCTTGCCAATTTAAAGAGTTTAATGATTAGTTACAATTAAACTGCTCTAATATCGAGAATGCCACACCATACAGCTTTGGGAATGGGCTCAAATTGTTCAGTGCATTTTTCTTTTTCTGCTCATGCATGATATGTTCTGCCCAACATTCTGGATCAACAGATACTGCAAAAACATCTCCTAAAGGAGACGCTGTACCTCTATGGGTTAAACCATGGGTCAAATTTAGTACGGTGTTTAGACCATGGCCAGGTTTAAACCTGGTTTAAACCATGGACTAAATAGCACATCGTCGGTGAAACAGAAATGGATTTAAACCATGGAGAGGTTTAAACTATGGACTAAAAAAACCATGGGGGGGGGGGGGGGGGAGTTTAAACCTGGTATTAAAGTAAACCTCTTTTGTGAATTCCGGCCTTTGAGAAAAGTAAAAACCAATACTACCGACTTTTAGAAATACCTCAATAAAGCGAATTCTAAGCCCAATCATTGTGCTAGTGTATGAATTGAATCTTTAAAGAGGGTGATTCTGAAAATTAAAGCACTGTAGAGGATAATTCCCTATCTTGTGAGTTTAACTGTTTCACTCATGGTTTGAATACTCCCATCGTGAAAGAAGAAATAGAAAATCAGTTTAAAAAAACTGAAAAATAACAAATCTTTGGGTAATGATTTGGTATTAAACGAAATGATAAAGTACAGCAGCAAAGCAATGATTGAATTGCTCACAAAGTTGTTTAACCTAATATTAGACTGTGGCAAAGTACCTACAGACTGGACAATTGGTATCCTTTGTCCAATATATCAGAAGAAGGGTACAGTTAAAGAACCAGATAATTATCGTCCAATTACATTATTAAGCTGCTTAGGTAAACTGTTCACATCTGTCATAACCGAATCGTGTACTATTTTGACATTTGCAACATGGTGGGTGAAGAGCAGGCTGGATTCAGAGAGGAATATTGTACTCTTGAATGTTCTTTACTCTCTAACAGATTTATATTAACCCCTCAAAAAAGAATTTATTGCGCATTTATTGACTATAAAAAAGCGTTCGACTCTGTAAAAGAAATTTGTTATGGTCTAAATTACTCAAGAATGACATAAATGGCAAAATCCTCAAAGTGATTCAAAATATGTATGAGAATGCAAAATTATACATCATGAGTAATGGACAAAGGTCTGAGCTCTTTGAATGTAATGTAGGAGTAAGACAAGGAGATAATTTATCTCTGTTATTATTTGCCATCTTTATCAATGATTTTGATACTACTTTGAGAGAAAATTGCAATGGTGTTAACCTACTTACAAGTGATTTAAAGGACAAACTCCTTCAGAAAAATGTTTGGGTATATCTTAGATTATTCACTCTATTATATGCTGATGACACCACTGTTTTAGCTGAATCTGAGAATGATCTCCAAGACGCGTTTGAATGTTGTCCATAAATATTGTGACAAATGGTCTTTGAATGTAAATATACAAAAGACTAAAATTGTCGTATTCACTCGTAAAATCCGTAAAACACCCATAATCACTTTCAAAAATCAACAGGTAGAGGTTGTAGATGACTACACATACCTTGGTACAGTTTTGAATTATAATAACCGATTCTCAAAAGCCCGGAACAAACAAATAGTTAGGCACAGAAAGCATTGTTTAGTTTATGATTGAAATCAATCAAGCTTAGTTTACCAGTATCAGGAAACTTATTGAGTGCAGAATGTTGAACTTTTGAGTTATAATAATTGTGAGCAAGCCTTCAAAATTGTCCTATGCTGTATACGATATTTTGAAACTGCTATTTGATCTAGAAATTTATCAAAACCCATGGCTAGTAAAAATCAAGAATACTTTGGATGAATTAGGCCTTTTCCATCTCTGGATAGATAACCAGGCAATAAATCCATGATGGTTTAAAGCAACAATAAAAACATGTTTTGATATATATTCTCAAAATTGGCATGCAGAAATGTTTTCTAATTCATTGTGCTTAAACTATCGCATATTCAAAGAAAAGTGTCATTGTGAATTATCTATTCTAAAATTACCATGTAAATATAGAATTTCCTTAACGAGATTCCATTGTGGAAACCATCCTCTGCCAGTAACATCTGGACGATATGCTGGTATTGAATGATCATAAAGAATATGCAATTTATGTAATACAAATAAGATAGGTGATGAATTTCATTACTTATTTGAGTGCCCTGCTTTTCATAAAGAAAGAGTCAAATACATTGACCATTGCTTCACAAGCCGACCGAATACAACGAAAATTAAAAAATCATTTAATTCTTCCAAAATGTCTACATTGATAAGATTATCAAAATTTTGCATTATCATAATGAATAGGTTCAACCAATAAATGAATACTTATTTTAACATTTTGGTTGATGCATCCATGTAAATATGTCAATAGTCTTTAGATAAAGGGAAAATAATGAATCGAGCTCATTTAATATGAACTTTCCTTCCATTTCTTTTTCTCTTTATTATTCATAGTAATCCAAATTAATTCGCAATTTATTTCCATATATTGGTGCCTTTGTTGCTCACTTTTAAATTAATGTTACCATTGTTGTTTCTATCATTATAGTATTATTATCATTAGCAATATCATTATCCTTCTTCTTCTTCTTCTTTTGCTTCTTTTTCCTCCTTTTTCCTCTTCTCCTCCTTCCTTTTCCCCTTCTTCGTTTTCTCCTTCTTCTTATCCTCCTTCGTCCTCTTCTTTTTGTCATTTCTTCTTAGTCGTCATCTCCTTTTTCTTTCATTCTCCTTCGTTTATTTTCTTCTTTTCCTTTCTACTCCTCCTCTTATTTTTATCGCTTTCATCTTTTTATTTTCTTTTCTCCTTACTTGTTCTAATTCTTCTCCCTCTTCTAATTCTACTGGTATACTTACTTCTTCTTCTTGTTGATAATATTATCATTATTATCATACCATTTCGCTTTTTTGTAATTAAGTACAGCATCACCTCCATTAACGGTTGCTCTCATGCCGATGTGTAAGTTATATGATGCCATGAAATAAGGGCAATGGATTTGTTTGTTAATGTTATGAAGTTTCATCTAAAACCCTTTTTACACTGGCAGAACTTTGCTTAGTCCCGGACTATCGGTGGGGTTAAGGGAGGCCTTAGCCCAACCGATAGTACCGGACTTTCCTTAGCCCACTTTCTGTTTACACTGCTTTTTGCAAAAGAGGGCTAGCCCCACCGATAGTCCCGTACTAGCTGGCCCTGCAAAAAAGCAGGGCTAACCCCGCAATTGCAGTGCCAAGCAAGCCAGTGTAAAAAGCAAGAAAAAATAGTCTGGGGTTAGCGACGAGACGAAGGCCCAATGCCCATTGACCAATCAGAAACAAATGCTTATTGCATATCTAATGTACATGTAGAGCACGCGCAAAGCTAGCTAGGTAGAGGTGTTGTGGCTCAATGGATAAGTCTCTGGACTTTGAACCACAGGGTCCGGGGTTCAAATCCCTACCGCAGCACTAATGTCCTTTGGCAAGATATGAATCTACATTTGCCACGTCTTTCGGATTGTGACGTTAAAGGTCGGTCCCAGACGTAAATAATCATATTTGATTGATACACGTCTGTAAAAACCCAATTCAACAACAACAAGCTAGCTAGCGATAGCGTGCATGCTCAGATGTTCGCACGCGCGGGATATCCTTGGCCGGCCTTCGGAAATAGTACGGGATTAAGAAAATGAAAGTGTGAACAGCCAGCTTTTCCTTGGCCCGGGCTAAGCGGTTAGTACGGGACTTATTTAGTAAGTATAAAAAGCAAAAAAAAGATAGTAAGGGACTAACGAAGTCCCGTACTAAGGAAAGTACGGGATTAAGAAATGCCAGTGTAAAAAGGGTATAAGACTAGTTTGTCAAGATTGGCTGTTTTTCAATTATGGGAGCAATCGCTACTGGAACAGGTGTATTATCTCACTACTCTGTAAATATCTTATTGGATATAGCTTTTTGTAAATACTTTGTAAATATTTTGAATTGCAAAAATGAAAATGATTTATTGCTACGTTCTCATGACAGTGTCCCCAATACCCAAATGAGGGTGACATGGGTCCAATAAAATCATTGTCATTGTCAATCATTGTCATTGTCACAAAACACATTTTGATGACATCATAAAGAGGCAAGTCAAACTTATGTGATAAAAATAAATTGATGATGGGGGCCCTTTTTAGTTGCTGAAATGACATTTATTGAATTTTAAATCCCTTTCATCATGGGTATAGATAATAATAATTATATTGAATGGCTTTATTTCATGGAATACCAGGAATATTCCACTCGTTAGGGCCAATATTGCACTCATCTTCGATTTGTGCAATATTGGTCCTGATTCCTGGAATATTCTCTGGGATCATTCAGAGCCATCCAATATAATATAAATATTCATACATAAACAAGGATCAATTACTGATTTCAGGAATCTGTAGAGAAGACAGATATGAATCATTTTATGCCTCCGCCCACCGTAGGCATTATGTTTTCGAGTTGTCCGTCCGTCCGTCCCGTTTTCGCTCGCGATAACTTAAGAACCGTTTGACGGATCAACTTCAAACTTGGCTCATGTATGCATATAGGAGGTACAATGATTTCATTTGATTTTGGGGTCTCAAGGTCAAAGGTCAAAGGTCATAGAAGTCATTATATACATAGAAAGGGTTCGTTCTCACGAGAACTACACAACCATTAGACGGATCAACTTCAAACTTGGCTCATGTATGCATATAGGAGGGACAATGGTCTGATTAGATTTTGGGGTCTCAAGGTTAAAGGTCATAGAGGTCATTATGTACCTAGAAAGGGTTCGTTCGCACGATAACTACACAACTATTTGAGGGATCTGTAGTGATATTACTATTGTAAAGGTCTGAAGACAAGACTATCACTTCATCGAGTGCCTATTCAAGACATGTCGTCATCGTCATCGCGTCAATTCATCCTCCTAATAAATGGCCAAGTTAAACGTCCATAGTTATAAAAGACCTGTGTCATGAGTATTATATTTGCATCAGCCTACCAATAAACCAGTATATGGTGTCAGGATCATCGAATCCAGTGGTAAGGAAGAATAGGAGGATAATTTTAAGGTACGGACCGGGAGAAGTCGATGACGTCGTATCAATTCAGCGTACGTGCTAGACTGCGCAATAGTGAATTGAGTGTGAATTGCATGCATGTGTGTGTACTAACGTGAACGTGAAGTGACTCAAACAGCTGATTGTTGTGATCAGTGCAATGCAGTTGTGATTGCCTCGGTGAAGGAACAGTGAATGCTGGTTACGCTATGATCTTAAAAGGATATAGGTAACTCGAGCATCACATAGTTGCCTAAATAAACTGAACTAAATAGTGTAAATAAGTGCTATAAGCCACTAGGGCAGCATCTAAATTAGTGATTAGTTTAATTGTAGGGATCGGCTCTAACATTGACACACTAATAACCCCTCACCATACATAATATCTGTACACATATCCGTCATGGCTACTAGGCTTAGTCAACCAGCACCGCTAGATTTGTTGACTGGCAATATCGCAGAAAATTGGAAAAAGTTCCGACAGCGATTTGAGTTGTACAATGTAGCCAGTGGAATGGCTGAGAAAGAGGATAAGTCCCAATGCTCATTATTCTTGCATTGTATAGGTGATGCAGCCTTGGAAGTGTATAACACATTTGTCTTTGCAAATGATGATGACAAGATGAAGTTAAAAGTTGTCATGAAGAAATTTGAAGAACATTACATGCCTAAAAGAAATGTCACATATGAAAGACACAAGTTCTTCACATGCTCACAAAACACACATGAGACAATTGATCAGTATGCAACAGATTTGAGAAATAAGGCACAATCGTGTGAATTTGGAGAGCTAATTGAGAGTTTGATACAAGATCGCATTATCTGTGGAATGACTGATAATAGTGTGAGAGAAAGATTGTTGAGACAAGAAGACTTGAATCTTCAAAAGACTTTGCAGTTGTGTCGTGCTGCTGAAACTACACGAGCTCAGGCCAAAGAGCTGTTTTCCCAGGATGAGAATTTATCAGTAGATGCTCTCGGTAGTAAGAGAAAATCCTTTCCAGGTACAAAACACAAACAAAATTCCAGACAAACTCAAGGTACAAGTCAAAATGTGAGACCGAAACAGGGTCAAGGTCAGAAATCCACTCAGAAATCCAGGAATGCCTGTACCAGGTGTGGTAATTTCCATGGTAAGAGTAATTGTCCGGCTCAAGGTCAGATTGTCGAAAGTGCGGACGACGTAATCACTTTGCCATGTGTTGTAAGACACCAATAGACAAAGCAGTCAATGAACTGCGAGAAGATTCGGGATTTGTTACCAAAACCCCTACTGAATTCCTTGTTGATGCTATCGATAGATATGGGTCAAAGGACGAGTGGAAAGCTGAGATTGAGGTCAATGAGACTCTAGTAAACTTCAAGCTTGATACAGAAGTGCAAACAAGTACGATTTCTGAATCAGTCTACCAGAAATTGAAACTGAAACCAAAGTTGCATTCGGGTGACAACAAAGTTGTCAGGATTGTGGCGGAACGCGTATTCCTGCAATAGGTCGTTGCTATACGCAAGTCCGATACAAGGGTATTTCCCACAACATGGCATTTTTCGTAGTGCCTGGCAATAGTCAACCATTACTTGGCTTACAAGATTGCGAAAGACTGAAACTTGTGAAACGCATACATATAGTTGAAAACAACCCAGACAATGAAATTGTTGATGAATACTCAGATGTGTTTGAAGGCCTAGGATGTTTGCCAGGAAAACATCATATTGTGTTGGTAGGAAAACACACAGCCAGTGAAACACGCATGTCGCAAAGTTCCGTTTTCCAATTCGTGACAAACTAAAGCAAGAATTAGACAAAATGGAGCGCATGAATGTCATTCAATCAGTGGATGAGCCAACAGATTGGGTCTCATCATTAGTTGTCGTGACTAAAAGGAATGGAAAGCTTAGGGTATGCTTAGACCCGCGAGACCTAAACAAAGTGATCAAACGAGAACACTATCAGTTATCATCACGTGATGAAATCACAGCAGAATTTGCCAATGCAAAGTACTTCAGCAACTAGATGCTCCAAGTGGATTTTGGCAAATTGAGTTGGATGAACCAAGTTCAAAACTGTACATTCATAACACCCTTTGGTAGATACAGATTCTCAGGTTACCATTTGGTATTTGTAGTGCACCAGAAGTATTTCACAAGATAATACACAACATGTTTGTACATGTACCAGGTGTCAATACTATGATGGATGACATTGTGTATATGGAAGCACTCAGGATGAACATGATGATCGTCTGAGGCAAGTCTTAGACATTGCACGCAAATCAAACCTAAAACTCAATCGAGTGTGAGTTTAGTGTGAACCAGTTAACCTTCATTGGTGACATGATCAGTCAAAATGGAATCAGTCCAGATCCAAAAAAAGTTACAGCCATCAGAAAACATGGCTAGACCAGCCTGCAAACAAGACGTACAACGTTTCTTGGGAATGATAAATTACCAAAGCAAGTTCATTCCAAACCTATCTACAAGGTCAGCTCCCCTCAGAGTCCTATTGGACAAGAATACAGAGTGGATGTGGGAAGATGAACAAGAAAAGGCATGGCACAAGTTGAAAGAAACTCTGATGAAGCAGCCAGTGCTACACTTCTATGATTCCACAAAGCCCACGAAGATATCAGCTGATGCTTCCAAGAATGGCCTAGGAGCAGTTCTCCTACAGCTACATGAACAGAATTGGCATCCGATAGCGTATGCATCTAGAGCTATGACTGATGCAGAGACACGTTATGCTCAGATAGAAAAAGAATTGCTAGCTGTCACATACGGTTATGTGAAAGATCCACAAGTATATCTATGGTCAAGTGATGGAAGTAAACCTGAGCTTTCAGAAGCCAGTGGCTTAATCCTAAAAGGTAGCAGAATTGTAGTTCCAGTATCAATGAAAAAGCAAATGCCTCAACAAGATATATGAAGGACATTTGGGAATAGAGAAGTGCAAGAGGAAGGGCACGTGAAGTCCTCTTTTGGCCGCAGATGAACCATGATATCACTGAAATGGTTCAAAATTGTACAGCATGTATGATGTACAAACCCCAGCAACAGCAAGAAAGTCTGCAACATCACCAGACTCCAGAGAGGACCATGGCAAAAAGTCGCATCCGACTTGTTCACCTTCAATGGTAAAGACTACTTAGTTGTCGTAGACTACTACTCCCAGTTCATCGAGCTACGTCTACTATGACAACAACAAGCAGCCGTGATCACAAGTTGAAGGAGATATTCTCTAGACACGCGTACACCTTGTGAACTAGATCAGACAATGGTCCTCAATACGCAAGTCGTGAGTTCAAAGCCTTGCAACTGACTGGGATTTTTTCCACACAAAAACCAGTCCATACTATCCCCAGTCCACGCAGAGGGAGCAGTCAAGATAGCCAAAAATCTACTGCATAAATGCCAGCAGAGTGGTCAAGACATCTACCGAGCTCTTCAAATCTACAGAAGCTCACCACTCGACTGTGGCAAATCCCCTGCAGAACCTCCTCTACAATCTGCCGCTTGAGATCTAACCTGCCTATGATGTACAACCTTCTTGATCCACAGAACATTGATCTCATCATGGTGAAGGAAAGGAAGGCAAGGCCAGAAGGCGAAACAGAAAACAATGCTATGACCAACATGCTCGTGATCTTCCAAAGCTTCACATCAGTCAGCATGTCAGACTCCTTGATACGCCAAACCAACAGATGGTCACAGCAAGGCGTTGTCAAGGTCGAACTACCAAATCGGTCTTATCTGATAGAAACTGAATATGGTGTGACACGTCGAAGGACCGCCGTCACATCAGGCCAGCCCCACATACAGACCCAGTCCGTCGCATGATATAGATGACGATGATGCACATCCAAGAGATTGATGATGCTAGCCCCCCCAGCAGTAGATGCACCATCAACATCTGCACCATCAACTGCTACATATACAACCAGGAGTGGACGCAACGTGAGCCACCAGCTCGCTTAATTGAACAGTGAATTGAAGGAACGCTAACTTGAAAGAAACTGTAAACCTTCAAGAAATCAAATCAAAACTGAACTGAACTTATAATTTCACAGATTTGGAAACATTTATTATCAACGAAATTGCCAAGGACTGAAGAATGATTATTTTGAAACGACTTAATTACAAGGACTCTCTCTCAGAAGTTTTCTGGCAACATAATTATTTCAGCACCACATGATATGCCACATTGTATGTTTATCATACTGAAGGCTGTTTACAGAACCAAAATTAAAACAGGCTTCAAAGAAAATGTTATGTCTTTAAATGTAAAGGCACAAGATGAAAAATACTTGTTGTACTTGTCTAAAACAAAAAGTAAAAACAAGTTCTTTTTTTAAAGAAAGGGAGGTGTAGTTATATACTATTGTAAAGATCTGAAACAAGACTATCACTTCATCGAGGTGCCTAGTCAAGACATGTCGTCATCGTCATCGCGTCCAATTCATCCTCCTAATAAATGGCCAATTTAGCCTCCACAGTTATAAAGACCTTGTCATGAGTATTATATTTGCATCGGCCTACCAATAAACCGATATAGGATCAACTTCAATCTTGGCTCATGTATGCGTATGGGAGGGACAATGATCTGATTAGATTTGGGGGTACAAGGTCAAAGGTCAAGGTCAAATATGTCATTGAATAAAGAAAATAATCAACATGAATATGCCATGTATTTCTGATCAGCAATGGTGGAGGCAATAATTTCGACTGTGTGCGGTCGAGGATTCATCTAGTTAAATCTATGTAGCTCCATTTTGGCCAGCCATAATCTACCACATAATGACGTTGCATATCGACTAAAAAATATGACAGGTCAAAGGTGTCTAAGTCTTTGTCGAGACGTTAGCGTTGATCTGGGCAAACACGGCTTGTGTGAAACACGTAGCGGACAACCTAGACAACTAGCCAACTAGCGGCGATCTTATCCGATAAGTTGACTTAATGACGGGTTTTCGAGAAACAGGCCCCAGATCTCCAAAGCAGGGGTCCAAGTCGCTGAACACTCTAAGAAAAAAAGGTTGTCAACCTCAAAAAAATGCAACACTGGGAGCACCTTTTAGGGTGCGTTATTGCACCTTTTCAAAAAGGTACAATTTGCACCATTAGAGGGTGCAATCTTGCACCTTTTAGGGGCGATGTGTGCACCATTTAGGTGCAGAAGTGACCTTTTCTCCTACAAAAAGGTGCAATTTTGCACCAAAAAAGGTGCAAGAAAATGCAACACTGGGAGCACCTTTTTGCGGTCCAATATTGCACCTTTTCAAAAAGGTACAAATTTGCACCATTAGAGGGTGCAATCTTGTACCTTTTAGGGTGCAAGTGTTGCACCATTTAGGGTGCAAAAGTGAACCTTTTCTCCTACAAAAAGGTGCAAAAAAATGCAAACCGGGAGCACCTTTTTGGGTACAATATTGCACCTGTTCAGAAGGGTACAATTTTGCACCATTAGAGGTGCAATTTTGCACCATTATGGGACACTTTTGGGTCAGTTGCAGACTCGAATACTGAAGAAAAAAAAACAGAGAGCTATACTTTTCCATATCAAGTTAAAACAAGTTGTATTCAATGAGGCATAGAAGCACACATTGTAGCAGAACAATCTATACTGTGAATACATGTATATATGACATGCTGTATCATGTTCATGCACAGTACTGTAGTTGTAATAGGAATCAACATGGTCGAGATGCACTTTGATTGAATTTCTAACAATACCAACTTTGCAAGATATTCTTACAATAGTAACAAAATGAATAGTGCTGTATAAACTGGCTTGAAAATGATACACAAGGAGCAATGACAAGCAAAAAGCTTTTGTTTCATCGCAACATTATCAGAGAATAACATTACTTCTCAAATGTGATTATCAGTTTTTGTTGATGGGAAAAGTACTTCATTCTGTATAGTACTAAGTAAAAAACACCTGTGACACAAGAGATATTTTGTGCTGCTGCAGTCGTATAAAAAGGAAAGCAAGTTCCTATGCAAAACAAGGAAAATTATTATAAAAAAAGAACGTAAAATTAGTGAGGAAACATACACATTTCTTAAATTAAAAGTAAGTATTTTTGTCATGTGGCCTACAAAAAAAAAGAGTCGTGCAGTTCAAATAAAAGGCAGTTTCTCATCTCAGTTGTAGTTGCAGCTTGCAGCAATGCAGATTACTTTAAAACTAAGCCTTGCACACATTTTGATAAGATGCATTTGCAAAAAATAATGCATTAAAAAGAAGACCTTGTAAACTGCAGTCTGGACCGATTCACTATTCTTTTCCTCTTTTACATCCCTGGAGTTGAGTACCCCAAACAGGGGAAAAGACCTCATTGTAGCAATATTTGGTCGGATTTGGTATTGACAAACCTACATCCCTCAAGCTACAGCATTTTCTAAACTAGGTTCAGTAAGAATGTTCTTTGTCACCATCAGCTTTCTGGTATGATGGCCAAGGTCCAATACTTTTTCCTAGAGCTAGAGTTCACTCTGCAGCACAACTTGCCCCTTTCCGTCACAATCTTAACGATGTCTTCTATGTCAAGGTACATGCTGTATATGCAATGATGTTGGGACAGGATATTCTATTGCAGATATATCACCATAGTTTATGTTGGTGTCACAGGTTCCTAAAAAGTGAGAGGAAAGAAATTTGCTAGGTCACAAGAAAAAAAAAAAACCTGTTGGACATGCTGAACACTCTTAACTGGATGAACGATGTTATCAAAATGGGTGTGACAAGTCTGCCAATTGATGCAAATAGTGGACTGCATTCAAAGTAATTCAGTCTTATATATGAAGCAGAGACTGGAGCAACCAAGAACCCACAGGGATAATCAACCCTTAAAAAAGCACAGGCTGTTTTTGGTATATACTATAGC